>JAVJIF010033341.1:0-122229 GCA_038442645.1 Agave tequilana | reverse complement strand
TTGCCAAGGCGTGTCTGCGGGTGGTAGAGCAACTGGGAGACACTTGCAGGAGCTGGAGTCTTTGGAAGATGCTGGCTCTTTTAGTGAGGCCCAGGCCACCCTGACTAGGCTCCTAGCTGCTCAAGAACGAGAGCGACAGGAAGCGGAGGCACAAATCGCTGCAGAGATCCGCAACCTCGAATATTCCCAGGCTGAATGTCAGAAATTAGCTGGCGATTCAGGGAATCCGAGCTTGTCATGCAGAGCACAGAGCAAGTCATCATCAGGGCTCGGGACAACCATTGCCAGGCAGAAGTTGTGCTTGCGCTCAATGAGAAAAGCTTGCTACCATCAAAAAGCAGCTAGAGGAGCAACAAGCTGCTAAGGCGCGAGCTGAAGAAGTCTGTCTCTACATTCTTCCAGGGTGGAATCTCTGCGAGCGCAGCTGGCCGCTAGAAATTTCTTATCCGAAGAGGAGCTCTGCGGGACCGGGCTATTATGGAAGCTGAAAGGACGCGCCAACACGAGATTCACCGCCTTAGGGAACAAATCCGTACCTTGGCGAACCAGGATATTTAGCCTTCTTTTCTTTTCCCCTTTTTTGTAAAGAAGAGGACACTCTGTTTAGAGTGTTTGTATCCACTTTTACTGTTTATAATAAAAGTTTGAAAAATTTTGCTCCATCTTCTTTGCTCAGCTGTAGGCGAATCCACTCCTTGTAACTGCTGTGAATATTAGAACTTAGGTAAGACTAAGTTCTGTTAATGAAACGCGCCTTGACTCTGAGTCTTTTAATGGGACACGGCATTGATCCATAAAGTGAGACGCGGTCGTCAGTCCACAGGAACTTAGATTTTACTAAGTCCTTTTGATGAGACGCAGCGTCGATCACAGAGTGAGACGCGGTCATCATGCTGAGACGCAGCGTCAATCCTAGAGCGAGACGCAGCGTCAATCACAGATTGATACGCGGTCTTCTTGATGAGACGCAGCATTGATCCATAGAGTGAGACGCGGCTCGTCAGTCCATGGAGTGAAACGCGGCTCTGAATAACGCGAATCTATCTTGCTAAGAAATACGCGGATCGAGCAGACACGGGATACGCAGCCTTGTCTGCTGAAGAGACGTGACTTTCCCATCTGCGTTCAATGCAGCCTGACTTGAAAGATTTTAGGAGATCTTTGAACGTCAAGTCTTCACTGTCGATTGGGTTCCGGGTCATCCGTTGCTTCCCAAGGCAGTTGTCCACGCGTCGGCCTCTCATGGATTTAGGCGTTAATGCTCTTGCATGCAGAACCGACGCTGGCGGTTGAAAACCGGCGCACTTTGGCGGTTTCCAAAGCAGCGTTCCACGCGTCCGTTTTTGATTGGGCTTTGACAGTTGTGCGCGACGGTTTCCGATCGATCCCCATTAATGACAGTTATTAGGGACTGCCTATAAATAGAGTGCACCCTCTCCCTCTTCAACAATCCAATCTTAGACTGTTTTCATTTGTTTTGCCCTGAGAGACCTCGCCTCCTCTAAAGCTCTAACAAGGTCCCTGTCTTCATGGATGAGGTGACTCCGCGGATGAAGATGACTCAGAGCTCTTATGCTTCTCTGTTTGGTCTCTTCAGAAGGAATCCTCTCTCATGTCATCTTGCGCACCCGCGTTTGGATGCAGAGAGGCCAACTCTGGACAGAGGTTCTGCTGGTATGTTACCCCGATGATGTCCATAGTATGTACTTTGGCATAGCCATCTGAATGAAATCCTGGTGCATTCCTATTCTGGAATTTGCGCCGGTGACTTGAACTTTTCTGAACGCGGGCTCTTGACGCTGGCTTTGCTCATGGCTATTGCCTTGGCGCGTTTCAGACCTGAATCTTGCAACTCCTGTTCACCCACAGAGAGATGGCAATTTTCGGCGTTCTGAAGTTTTTCGCGTCTTGTGCATTAAGGCGGGTGCAAACTGAGACCGCGTTTGAATCCTGGGCGTGGCACAGTTTTGACTCGCGTCTGTTTCTGCTGACGCGGTGTTTTGAGTGTGCCAGATCATTTCCGCGTCCGAAGTCCCTATGACTGCCGCGTCTGTCACTTAGTTTTCTTTGTTGAAGTGTACTAAGTTCTAGATTTTCTAACTCTCTTGTTTATTCTTTGCAGTAGGCTGATCGTCCTTTTTCAGGTTCGCTGGGCCCCGAAAGAATATATCGGCTGGCGAACTTGCTCAATATTCGTTTGTAAGAGAGTAAATTATGGTCCTCGTCGTTTGTAAGAGAGTAAATTATATCTCTGACGAGGACCCAAATCTCGCCAAGGTCTCTCAGATCTCCTGCACCACTCTTGCCTGATGGCAAGAGATGGTCAGGGTAGCATGACGGCGATGAGGTTCCGGCGGTTGTGGTGGCGGAGAGGATCCTCTTCCTCTCCCATCCCAGAAGTGACATCAAGGACAGTCCATGTCCTGCGGGGGAAAGATCAACTCTTGAACGAAGGGTTGCAGGCTCTTCTGTTGCCACCGGACCTCAAGAACACCATTGCTCCTGGCTTAGTCAGCTAGGGCGCTTTCGAAGTTGGCGTCGCGCATCAAAGTGCAATCGGTTCCAACAGTCGCCACAATTCGGCACTTCTCCAGACATCATGCACTTAGGATCAGATGCGGCTTCAAGGAGTGAGTACGGCCTCAGAGAGAGAGAGGGACTTCTTGTACTCCTTAATTGTAACACTCAATCTTATTGTATAAGAGAGCGTTTTGTATCACTTTCATGTGTTTGGATATGAATAAAAGTGACACTTTTCTTTTTGCCTCTTTCTGTTGTCTTGAATGTTTTGTTTTAGAAGCAAAAGAATGATTTTGGTGGACCGCCACTTTATAAAAGAAGTGACAGGGGGAATGCGTACTCCCGGAGAAGGTGAACTTTTGTCAAGTGTCTGGGATTGACTTGATTCAAGGTCAGTTGGGGAATTTGATAAAACATTGTCAGCGGTGTAATGTTAACCTAACAATGTCTTTAGGTGGACCTGTTATTCTGTTGAAGAAAATAACAAGTGAAACTAGACCCGCGAGGAATCTGGTAAAGCTTTTACCGTTAGAGGTGTGATATTAACTTAACGGGTTGGAGATAGTCTTGTCAGAAGTGTGGTGTTACTCGACAAGGATGTGAGTCAGAGGTGTGATATTAACTTAACTCAGAATGTCACTGTCATAGGTGTAATGTTTAACTTAACAGTGAGGTAATGCTAGAGGTGTGATGTTGAACTTAGCATTGTCATCTCGACTTAGACGAAGAAGTCGAGGAAAGGTCATGGGCATAGGTGTATTGTTGAACTTAGCGATGACTCGGATGCTAGAAGTGTAGTGTTAACTTGGCATCGCCATTTCAGCTTCGATACGGAAGTCTGAAGAAAGGTGACTATCAGAGGTGTGATATTAACTTGACAGGCACTCGATGTACTGCTTAGAGGTGTAATGTTAACTTAAACAGTAGTTTGTCAGAGGTGTAATGTTAACTTGACAAGAATTGGCTCATGATAAGAGCAATTTGAGGACCTGTCATTCTATTGATGAGAATTGACAAGTGGAATTTGAAATGCCAGAGGTATAGTGTTAACTTGGCAAATTTGAGAGTTTGTTACTCTATGCAGAGTTAACAAGCAAAGTTTATACTCAACAAAGAGTATTCATTACCAGAGGTATAGTGTTAACGTAGTAATGATTGCATTTTGTGGTCCTACCATTCTATGGACGAGAATTGGTAAGGGATTTTTGGAGAAAAGAGTGGACTCAAGTCCACTTAGGATTTTTAGCAAACCCTCAGCTATCAACGGGTTTGACATGCCTTTACCAACTACCGTTTGAGTTGGGCTAGCCATGCTATTCCCCTCAGCATGATGAGTTGTCGAGGATTTATGTTGGGCTTAAAGGCCAACATTTTCCTCTATCCTTAGCCGTCGAGGGCGTTGGATCAAATGGGAACGTGTCCCTTAGGATTTTTAGCAAATCCTCAGCTGTCAACGGGTTTGACATGCCTTTACCAACTACCGTTTGAGTTGGGCTAGTCATGCTATTCCCCTCAGCATGATGAGTTGTCGAGGATTTATGTTGGGCTTAAAGGCCAACATTTTCCTCTATCCTTAGCCGTCGGAGGCGTCGGATGTTTGATCAGAGGTGTACTTTTAACTTGATCGATCAGAGGTGTACTTTTAACTTGATCGATCAGAGGTGTACTTTTAACTTGATCGGAGGAAGAGTACTATTAAGGATAGTACTTCTTCAAGAATTTGCCATTGATCGGCATCATGAGTGTATCGCCATTTGAAGTTATGAGGCGATATGACCCATTTGAGTAGACTGACTCTATCACAAATGGTCCTTCCATTTGGGTTGAAATTTTCCTTTTGTCTTGTGCGTCATGACCATAGGTCTTCGGACGGCTAAGACAAGGTCGCCTTTCTTGAAGGTTCGCGCTTTAACTTTCTTGTTGAAGGCTCTGGTGATTCGAGCCTGGTAGAGCTCGATTTGCTGTTGGGCTTGCAGACGCTTGTCGTCTAAGGCCTCCAGTTCCTGGAGTCGCTGTCGATGCTTCTCCTCGGTCGTCATCTCCGCTGTCAAGGCGACGCGTAGAGATGGAATTTGGATCTCCAGGGGAAGCACGGCTTCACATCCGTATACCAAGGAAAACGGCGTGGCCTTAGTCGGGGTTCGCACAGTTGTGCGATAGGCCCATAAGCATTCACCAAACTTGTCGTCCCAATCTCGTTGACTTTTCGAGACGAACTTTTTAAGAAGCTTGCCAATAGTCTTATTGAAGGCTTCTGCAAGACCGTTAGCAGCAGGATAATATGCCGTTGAGGACACACTCTGGATTCTGAACTTCGCGCAGAATCTCTGGAAAGCCTGGCTGATGAACTGGGGTCCATTGTCATGGATGATACGCCGAGGTACACCGAAGCGGTAAATAACGTGATGTTTCACGAACTTGATCACGTTAGAAGATTTTACCTCTTTCAAAGGGATAGCTTCGGCCCACTTTGAGAAGTAATCGGTTATCGCTAGAATGAACCGATGTCCTTTCGATGATGGTGGCTGATAGGGCCAACCACGTCCATCCCCCACATTTCAAACGGCCAAGTAGAGGTCGTAGAGTGGAGGTACCCTGGTGCTTGATGGATGAAATCGCCGTGTATTTGGCAGGCGTGACATCTCTTAGCATAAGCGACAGCATCGGCGATCATCTTGGGCCAATAGTAACCCAACCTTTGGAGTCGATGTGCCAATTTGGGGCCAGGTTGATGAGCTCCACAAGTACCATCGTGGCTTCTTTCAATACTCCTTGGGCTTCTTTTGATGAGAGGCATCGGAGCAGGATCCCGTCATGCGATCGACGATACAATGTTCGCGAAATCGCATTATAGTAGAATTTGGGGGCTTTTCTTCGGATGGCAGCCGCCTCCCTGGTGTCCTCAGGCAGGATGCCGTACAAGACATAGTCGATGTAGGGAATCGCCAGTCTTTAAGCTCTAGACCAGTTGACACTTCAAGTGTTTCCTTGTCGTGATGATCTCCCGTTGACCCTGGGCAGTCTCCGAGTGAAATTTTTGGACAGTACAGGTCGTGGCTATAGACGAATACTTTCTCCATTACTCCAGCTGGAAGGGCTAAGGAGGCAGCAAGGGATGCAAGTGCATCTGCATGCGCATTTTGCCTGCGCGTACATGGTCGATGTAGAAGTTTGAAAACCTCTCGGCCATGTGGATTGTCGCATTGTAATAGGGTACTAGATCTTCATGTCTGACCTCATATTCTCCGCGAACTTGGCTGACGATGAGTTTAGAATCACCGTACGCCTCGAGATTTTTAACGCCAATCTCATCGGCGAATTGCATCCCAATCAAAAGAGCGTTGTATTCCGCCACATTGTTGGAGCAGGGTTCGGTCAGTGAGACAGCTCGGGGAATCACATAATTTTGTGGGGAGACGAGTACCACTCCTACCCCCGCTATTATGCGTCCCTTTGGGCTTGTCCTTGATGCACCGTCGAAGAAAAGTTGCCATACTTGACTTTCGAACAACGTCTGAGTCAGGCAGACTTCGGCGGCCTCGTCTGGGAGATCCTCATAGAGCTTGGCTGCCCTCGGATCTGGGTGTTCAGCTAAGAAGTCCGCCACCGCTTGTCCCTTAATAGCCTTTTGTGGCAGAAAATGCATCTCATATTGTGATAGCAATATGGCCCATTTTGCCAGCCGGCCATTTAGTGAAGAAGGCTTTGTCATAAGTAACCTCAAAGGATTGACTTTTGATATGACATTTATAGTCTGGCCTACCAGATAGTGTCACATTTTCTGAATGGCGAACACTAGTGCCAAACATTCCTTCTCGATCGGGTTGTACCGATGTTCGGCCCCAATCATTGTTCTACTTAGATAGTAGATTGCTTGCTCACGTCCCTGATCGTCATTCTGAGCTAGTAGAGCTCCCAAAGAATGATCCATCGCTCGGACGTACACCAGAAACGGCTTTCCGGACACCGGAGCTGCAAGAACTGGTGGTTGGGTGAGGTAGTGTTTGATCTCCTCAAATGCTTTTTGACAAGCGTCGTCCCAAATGAATGAAACACCCTTTTTCATCAGCTTGGTGAAGGGTTGGCATCTCCCGGAAAGGTTTGATATGAACCTGCGGATGTACGCCAATCGTCCTTGTAATCCCATGAGCTCCTTGAGGCTTCTGGGGGGTTGCATCTCTTGGATAGCGCGGACTTTCTCTGGATCCAGATGGATTCCTGTGGAAGTCATAACAAATCCTAGGAATTTGCCACTGACTACCCCCAGGAAGGACTTTGGTGGGGTTCATCTTCAATTGATGAGCCCGCATGATGTCGAAGACCACCTTCAGGTCTGCTATGTGATCGCCTTTAGTGCGACTTTTCACCGCGATGTCATCGACATAGCATTCCACCGTTTTCCGCATTTGCTGATGGAAAATGGCGTTCATGGCCCTTTGGTATGTTGCCCCTGCATTTTTCAGTCCGAAGGGCATGACGGTGTAGCAATATACCCCTAGAGGAGTCCTGAAGGAGGTATGCTTTTCGTCATCGGGATACATCTTGATTTGATTATATCCTGAGAACCCGTCCATAAAGGACATTCGCTCGAATCCACAAGTATTGTCAATCATGACATCTGTGATTGGCAATGGGAATTCGTCTTTGGGGCAGGCCTCGTTTAGATCACGGAAGTCGATGCAGATCCGGATCTTCCCATTCTTCTTGGCGACGGGGACGATGTTGGCTACCCAGTCGGGATGTTGTTCTTCCCGGATGAAGCCAGAATCGATGAGCTTTCTAACTTCTGATTGAATTGCTTCCATTATTTCGGGACGGAACCGTCGCTGCTGTTGTTTGACAGGTTTTACGTCCGAATTGATGTTGAGGCGGTGCATGGCCACTTGTGGATCAAGCCCTGGCATGTCCTCATAGTTCCAGGCGAAGACATCTATATACTCTTGTACAAGAGATATTAGATCCTTCTTCTCTGGAGGCGACAGGCCGTCACTTATGAAGATGGGCTTGGGGTTGGCCTCATCTCCTAGGTTGATCTGAACAACCTTGTCATCTGTGGGTGGCTCACGCTGTTCAAAGCGGATATCCCAAAGAGCATTCAAATGTTTGATCCAAGGATCTGTATCAGGTTGGATCATTTCTTCATCTTCATCTTCCAGATGGCCTGTTGAAACCATGTTTACTGAAAGCCCTTTGAAGATGTTGCCGACACTGACATCTGACTCCCACGATGACGTGTCTGAAGAGCAATCGTGACCTGACGACTCTCGAGAATCAGAGGCTGATGGGACTGGAGTTGATACATAGCCCAACCCCCTGCGCGTCCGATGATAATAATCGGGGGCCTTCCCTTTTGGCACAAAGGATCGAAGTAGCGTCCTCCTTCCTTTGCCGAAGTTCAACCCGGGCTTGTTGGTTAGATCGTACCCCATTTGCTTCATTATTCTGAGCGCTTTCGATTCATAACGGTCGAGCTGAGGGGATTCCTCCTCGCTTTCCGATTCTTCGCGGGGCATCGGTTCAGACGAGATTCGCCCGAAAAGTATTGGTCTTTGGCCTTTTCGTCTTGCCGGAACCAAGAATATAGATTCCTGCGCATCGCCATTATCCTGGTATGTCCCGAAAGATGATTTTACTGGTACATGCAATGATGTCAAAGCATCCATTGCCGACCAGATGTCATCGTCTACGTCGGTAGTAGTATCCGACGGTATTGAATCGGATGCACACGCAGAAAATATTCAAAGTTTAGACTTTCATTAATATACCAACCGCCTGCATCGTCGGTGGTATTATCAACATCGAGCTTATTAGTGCTCTTTACAAGTGGTTCTAACTCCCACAAGCACTTTTCTTGCTCGGGCTCAGTGTCAGCCTCATTACCAGAGTCTGGCGCCTCCAGTTGCGGGGTTTCATCCACCGGATCCTGATATAAAAGGGAATCCGTGAAATAATTCTCGACTCCCTTGAACGGATACCTTTCGGCAACCAACGTTTGCACCTTCCCACTCGCGTCAATGTATTTCATGACTTGGTGAAGAGTGGAGGGAACGATGGAGTTGCGGTGGATCCATGGTCGTCCCAGCAGCAGATTGTAAGAAGTGTCGGCATCGATGACGTAGCATGTCACCTCGACTTGAGGCTCCCAATCTGGCACTTGAGCTTGATCTTCCCCATCGGACGGGTGCCGTTGGCATTGAACCCGTAGATGGTCGTCTGTGTAGGGCTCAGACGGTGGGTAGGGATGCCGAGGTGTTGCATGACTCGGCGGGGCATAATGCTCAATGCGGACCCTGGATCTACCTGAATGCGGTTCACCTCAGATGATCCGATGTAACCTGTGAAGTACAGGGGTCGATCATGCTTCCCTTTCACCTGCATATCATCTGCCGTGAAGGTGATGCAGGGGGCATTCTGGGGAGCGTGGAGGCAATCCTCTACATCTTCCTCCTTCGGCACCTGGGTCATGAAGACCTCAGCATTTGCCAGAGCTTCTTGCAGAGCTTCCCTGGTCGACTTTGATAGTCTAAGAAGTTCATACAAGGTAATGCGTGCCGGAATGTTGGCCAGCTGAGCCAGGACATCAAAGCGGTAAGGTGCCGAAGACCCTTCCGCGATGCCTCTTTGAAGGGCTCGAGAGAATCGAGTCTCCTTCTGTTTCTTCACAGGTGGCTTCGTGGAGGGCCTAGTTGGCTCTGCAGCCGGTTGCGGAGGGTTTACCGCCACTTCGCCGTACTGCTTCAAGTAGGGTTGACCCGAGCGAGTTCCCGTCGTTGGTTGGTTGGGCTCTGCGGCCAAGACTATCGTTTCCTCCTCTGAGTCGGTCAGTGAGGGAACATCATCCTCTGCTTCTCGGGAGGAGGCACATACCACATGGCAGGACGAAGCTTTTGCCTTGCCTTTGGACTTCCTGTTGGTCACAGTAGTCCACTGCTGTTCGTTGACGAGGTCAGGGTGGACCCACATGGTTTCCCCTGAGGTGTAGGGATGGCTACCAAGCCCTTCTCCTGTTGCTGGTGAGGGTCTGTGTTGACCACTCTTAATTCTCCCCTTGGAATAGGAGTTACCCCCGCAGGCGCTGGAGGTTGTCTCCCGAACTGGAGAACCGACGTCACATTGGCCGTCACCTTCTTCTGCTCTGGTCGGAGTTTTAACACCTCCGCGTCAATCAGAGCCTGAAGAATGTCCTTGAAGACGTAGCAGCTTTTGGTAGGATGTCCCAACATCCTGTGGTACATGCAGTAGTTGGGATTGTCGGTCTTGCCGACTTCCTCCGGGCGCCTAATTTCAGGGAGCTTCAATCGATTGCTCTTGTTGAGTAGCTTGAAGAGCGAATCGACGTGTTCCTCCTTGAAGGAATACTGCTTGTTAGGGCGTGGCTGGCTTGAAGAGCCACTTGCCCTGCCTGTTTGAGGTTTGGTGGAGATTTGGTCTCCGTCGCCAAATTATCCTTCCGCTTCGTCTGGAGGGAGGTGTCTGGTGCCGGTGCACGCCTTGTCGACCTTTCCGGCCGCAGCTTGCCTTCCTCTGCCCTGACACGGGCAACAATCTCCTCAGCCTGTTCACCTTGTTGGACTAACTGCTTCCAGGTGCGGCTTTCAGCAACTCCTATTTGAGCAAGGAGTGAGGTTTGGAGATTGTGGCTGCATGTTTCCACCAGGTGGCCTGGGTCATACCGCTTGGGCACCGGAGTGCCGTGTTCCGAAATCTTTCCACGAAAGATTTGACGGACTCCCCTCTCCGCTGTTTGGTAGCTAAAAGGGTGGGCATCGTGACTTCGGAGTCATCTTCGAAGAAGCGTGTCAAGAACAGCTTCTCTAGATCCCCCCAGTTCTTGATAGAACCCTCCGGGAGCTTCATAAACCACTCAAAGGCCAACCCTTTCAGGGTGCCGATGAACAGTCGCGCCAGGATGGCGTCATTATCTACTACATTCCCGGTCTGGGATTTGAAGTAGTAGATGTGCTGGTTGGGTGACCCTTCCCGTCGAATGCTTGGAGGGTTGGAGCCTTGAACTTAGGAGGGTATGGAACTAAGTCCCACTCAGCCGGATAGGGCCGGACCACTCCAGCTTCTTGGAGGTCCTTGCGATGGCAAGGGCATTGAGGCGTCGTTCCAATTGACTCATCCTCTTAGCATGAGTCTTCTCCTGGTCTTGGTCGCTTCTTGCCTGCGACGGGGCTTGGACACATCCGAGGTAGATCGTCGTGTCTCGTCGGAAGGTTCGGAGGGTGGGCTTCCTCCCTTTCTCCCTTTCCCCTTCGACCGTCTAGGAGGAGATCTCGCTCTTTCTTCGAGCAATTTCTCAAGCATATGCTTGAGGGAGTCAATGGATCTTTGTTGAGAGGCGATTATATCCATCTGGCGCTTCTGCGTCTGCTCTAAACGCCTGGTCGTCTCCTCGGAGTGTCTGCCATGTAGGCGGAAGCCTCCTTCTCGACGGAAGAGTTTGAAGCCTGCGACTCCACTACAGCGGAGTGAGAATCACCCATTCTAATGCCGCGGGCTAAGGCATTATAGTCAATTGGGGGAATGGCCCCCGTCCGGGTGCGAGTGCGTTGATACACCCCTTCCGGCTCAGAGTCAGATTCCTCTGAGTTGACCATTGTTTGTTTTCCCTTACTTCTGCTAGTCATATTTGCAGTAAGCTCCGGGTATTCAACATCTGAAAAGGTTCTCCTTCTGTGGGAGCGTCTTCTTTTGGCTGACGGGGGAATCAGGGTCAGCTGTCTGATTAAGGACTGCTGGTGCATGCCTGATCCATAATGGCATCCAGAGAGCATATGGATGAGCTGTTGACAGCAGCATGACGAAGTGGCTTGATTGGCACTTCTTTTCCTTGTCAAATAATCCCTCAAATCCGTGGGAGGGGGATTAAAGAGACTGGTCTCGCAACGTCGAAGACGGGAGACAGTCATGTGCTGTTCAGCCTGGACGCAGACTTCAGGGACGCGGTTCTCATGACGCGGCTGTATGACGCGCATGCGAGTCTCGCGTTGCTGCCTGATGCGTTTGGGCAGAGTTGCTTGAGAGAGAGCGGGCTGCTGGGCCCCACGCCTACGAGTGCGTACTTCCTGCGTTTGAAAAGACGCGGAGGTTTCACCCTGGCGTTTGACGAGTTGGTCCTCAGAGGACTCAACTTGAGGAGTCTCGCGTTTGGGTCGCCAAACGCGGATCTCACGCACTGGACGAGGTGCGGGCTGGGCATCAGATTGTACGCCTCGTCCACCCCCAGTCGACAACCAATGGTTCCGACTTGGAGTTGACGCGCGCGTCTCCTCTGTCGACGCTCAGCATTCCGGTTGCGTCGTGGAGGAGGAGAAAACCAACAACCTCCTGGTTTACAGAACCAAGAGTGTTCACCACGCGGGTCTCCTGGGAGACGTTGACGCGGGTATTCTGCGCGACGCAGTTGATCGCAGCAGCAGTGGTGCCTGGGACCACGCGGGCCTTCTGGGAGGCGTTGGCGCGTGTGTTCTGTGCGACGTGGTTGATCGCAACAGCAGTGCCTGAGGTCACGCGGGCCTTCTAGGAGGCGTTGGCGCGTGAACTTGTCTTGGCACAGTGGGCATCAGCATCCGGCAGAGCCTCAGATTGGGCCTTGGGTAGCTTTTCAGTTGAGACCCTGCGGCAGACGCGGGTCTTTGGGCTCTTGGAGCCAGAAGAGAGGTACTCTTCATACTTCGCCTGGTCGAACTCGACAACGAGCGTTTCGACCATCTTCCCCTTACGGAGAACATCATCCTGCGCCACAGCTTGTTCGTCGGTAACAAACAGAGTCCCCAGCAGAGTCGCCATCTCTTGTTTGACGCGGAAAAGGGGTGCTGACGTAACGTTCCTTGGATCAGATGAAAATTACAGCCGGCTTAATCTTCCGGTTACAAGGGAGGGAGGATGTTGAATCTTGAATCCCCCCTTTGTTTAATGCTGGGTTCTTCGTGGCGGTGGAGAGTGAATCTTGTTCTCCGTTGACCGGATGACCGTCCTGGACCGTCGAGGGATCTTCTCTCCTTGGTAGGTAGAGGGAGTAACTCAGCTCCGTCTACCAAAACTCTAGAAGAGGAGGTAGGCGAAGAGCGGCTAATACTCAGTAAGCTCGCTGAAGAGTCTTCTCTCTCTCTGTCGATGATCTCTCCTTTTTTCCTTCTCGGAATCTCTCCTTTGCCCGATCCTTGTCGTCCTCCTTCAATAGTGACGGGACTATTTATAGGGTTTTTAGGGGGTGATCGTGCCCCTAAAAGTGCTCCACGATGAGGGCCAACTTCCCCGCTACATGGGCGGTGGATGGCGCCATAATCGGGTGGTTACAACCAAGGTGGGGGCACCTTGTTGCTGAGACGCGGGCGTTGAGCCAACGCGCCTTGATGCTGAGACGCGGGCGTTGAGCCAACGCGCCTTGATGCTGAGACGCGGACGTTGAGCCAACGCGCCCTTCATGCTGAGACGCGGGTTATCTCTCGCGTCTTGATTGTCACATTTAGCCTTGCGCCTGGATCTTGGATCTCTGTGTTTTGGTGGCTTGTCTTGGTGATTTTTAGACAGCCTACAATTAGTAAGTGATTAGCTTCAATAAGATGATTTGGAAGCTTTCACATGTTTGATTCAAGAGCCTGACGTCAAGAAGATCATATATAGCACTTGCTCGGTGGATCAAGGAGTTTTGGATCGAGTCGGCTTGGAGATTGCGCTCTACAAGAAGACTTCGGTATCATAGTTTAGTTTGTGTTTAGATCCAAAATTTGTAAAGATTAGAATAGTATGATATGCTCAAGTTCACAACACACACGTTTCATGTTTTGAATATTGGTTTTCGATTTTTCGGTTTTAGGTTTAACCGATCTTGGTTTGCATGAATAATAGATTCAAAACAAGTTTATATGGTTTAATGTATATAAGATTTGTTCTATATACATGCATGCTTAATTTCCTAGACAAACTTAGTTTTGACTTACTTATTCATGTGTTTTATGTTTTGGCATTTTTGACAAAATATTTTGGAATTAAGAACAAAAACTATGATATATATATATATGTATTTTTGTTTATTGGTATGTATATTGATTTCTATCATATGCATCATGCTTCAATGTTGTTTAATATCATATTTTTGTATTTGGATGAGTTTTGAACAAAACGTATTTTCTATTCAAAATCCAAGTTTTAGAAAATACAGTTTTTGGTTTTTGGTAAAAATGATAAGAGACAAAAATAGTTCATATTGATTGATATTTGAGCTAAACTTTTTACCACATGTTTATATATCAATGCAAAATGATAAAACTATTTTTGGTAATTTTTAGAAAAGATAAAAGAATTTTTAAACATGTTTCTAACCCATTTTCTGTTTCAGGCTTCAACCAGTCGACTAGTCTTCTGACCAAGTCGACTTGGCTGAAGTCGGTCGACCGACGTGCACAGATCTGTGCACGTTTGGCAGACACGGGACGGTCGACCGTCCGGGTCGACAGGGTCTGAGAGCAGAGCTCTCTGTTTGTTTGGGTCGACCGGGGCGGTCGACGGTAGCTGCCAACGGGCAGAATTTGACCGTTGGACGGTCGACCGAACCGGTCGACCGGCAGTGTATTTCTGGCATTTTCTGCTGCCAACGGCTATATTTTTTCTGGGGGCTATAAATACCCCATTGGAAAGAGTTTTTCTCTAAGATTTTTAGTGCGAATTTTCCCCTACTCTCTAGTGTTTTCACAGCAATCAAAAGAAGTTTTTGGATTCAAATTGAACAATCTATTTGGTGTCTTTGCTAGGGTTTGAAAAATCAAAGAAAAGGGTTTTTGGGAAAAAGATTTTGATTCAACATCTATATCTTAGTTTCAGTTTTCCCAAGGATTTCTTTGTGATTTTGATTTCCATTCCATTGGTTTCTTCACACTTGAGCAACATCTACTTTCTTATTCTATAGGATCTTTGTGTGGGAGAAAGAAATTGTTTGTGGTTGTTGTTTAGACCACCAAGTTAAAAACCCAATCTTTGCTTTGTGCCTTACCCTCATTGTGTTGAGAAAGTTGTGCATTTGGGTTGTATCCCTCAAGTTGTGAGGTGTTCCTTGTGTTTGCTTTGTGCTAATCCTCAAGTTGTGAGGTGATTGTTTTGTTGGATTGGAGCTTGCCACAAGGAGGAGTTGTGGTTGTAAAGAGAGGAGTTGGGTACTCTTGTGAGAGTTCTTTGTAGACTTGCTAGTGTATTAGAAATCCTTCGTGTGTCGAAGGCGAGGATGTAGAGCTGGGTGCTCGAATCTTGAAACATATCTTGTTGTTTGCGCTTGATCCATTGACTCTCTCTATCTCTCTCTTTACTTTGTGCCTTGCAACTATTCATATTGTGCATTCATAATTGCTTGCTTGGTTGTGTGTGCATCACTTGTTGATTGCACTTGAGTGTATTGCATTAAGTTTTTAAATTCCGCATTGAGCTCATTAGATTAGCACAATCACCTATTCACCCCCAGGTGATCTTTCAAAGTGATTGTAGTGATAATGGAAAATATTAAAACTAGGACCGTTACAATATCCAAGTCTCAATATATTGAAATAAGATATTCAACTGCATCTAATCACTCCCATTATTCATTTTGATCAAGATCATCAGTCAACCTCCACTTCAATCAAGCTCAACCACAAATCCAAAGATCCAAAAACCAAAGCGACAAAGTTAACTGTATATCTGTATAATCTACTAGTTCAAACTAATCCAATCTACACTTATTCATCAACCCTAAGTCAAATCCCACTCTGATATAGTCCACCGACAGATCCAAATATCAAAAGATCCAATCTTTTAATGAAACAACATCTATTTAATCAATTTTATATCCAATTGAATTCCCTCTTACTTACTACAAGATAAGAAAATCAAATATAATAAATAATTCACATGAGATCCATACTTTTAACTACAATCACAAACAAGTTAAAACTCAAGATTAAATCAAATTACAGTCCAAGGTTCATTACAACTAGATCCGAATAAAAAATAGTAAACAACTAAATAAGAACTAATGTAGAAGCACTCACATTTCAGTGACAATATACATAGTCCATATACATTCAAACATCAAGTGTATATCTGACTCATTGTCTATAATATGTCTAGCTCTCACTTAGAATAATAATCTATTATTGATAATCTATTGCATTACTCTAAATGAATAGAACTTAAAAATCAAATAAAGGCAATATTCTTAAAGAGCAACAATTCAGTATTCCACCAAATAATTGCAGGATTTACATTTACTTATCCAGAACATGTAAAATAATTAAATATAGATGTACATGAACGTTGCAGGGTAAAACATTATACTAGCATTTAATTCATAAAAGTTCATGATTTCTAAATACCATAAAATTAGTTAAACAATTTACATAGCAAATAGTAAATAATAAATTGAGTCAATAATTTATTAAAGAAAGTGAAAACACTCACCTGACTTTATTGTGGATTCATAGCTTTGGTCTTCTCGGATCCAATGCCTCTAGAATCGCTCGAATTGGGCTCTGAACGAACGTGAATGGCCTGAAATCCAAACTTGAACAGTAACGGGTCTGAAGTTGGCTTGGGTCGGGTTTAGACTTCAACCCCACAGGCTCTGTGGGTCTGGGTTAGGTTCTAGACAATCGATCAGATTTTAGAATTGGGCCGGGTAAGGAATCAGGTCTGAGGTCGGAGTGGGTTACGGATCAAGGTGTTTTCGGGTCAGGTCGAGCTGGAAACGGGTTTGCATGGGCTTTGCATGGCGGCGAGGGAAGGAGGGAGAGGCACCACGGCTGCGGGTTCTGAAGGAGGAGGCTACACGCAATCAGGCCGACGATAAGGTGAGGGAGCTTAGCGGCGGCCTTACGACTAGGTGGCTACGACACGACGAAAATCAAAGAGGGGATGGCAGGCAGGCGGGGAAGGCATGGTGATGGCGGTTACACAATGGGAAAGAGAAGAGAGAGGGAAGATAGTCGATGGTGCCACGTGTAAGCGAGGAGAAGGAGAGATACTCGGGCAGCGGCGGCACAGCTGGCGGTGTTGAAGAGACTCAGGTTACGAAAAGGAGGAGAAGGAGCAGTCGAGCTGCGGTGAAGGTGGCGTCGACGGGAATAAGGAATGTGGCGGGTTGCCTGCAGTCGAGAAATAGATGGTAGTTGTGGTAAAGAGAAGGTGGTGGTCACGTGCAATGGAGGCGGGGAGAGAGAGAGAGATTACGTGCAGGTTCCGGTATTTGCGTTTGAGGGAGAGAGAAAGAAGGAGATGATATGTAGGGAAGAGTTGTTGGGCTGGGCTCAACTTTGGGTTTGGGCTTCTTCTTAATTTAATCATTTTTTTAGCGCGTGTGTGTGTTATGTATAACTTGTAGAAAAATTGGCTGGTGCTCATGACTCACAAATAAAAAAATAAAAATATAAAATTAAGTTTACTAAACTAGAATTATAACAAAAATTTAAAAATAAGAATTTACAATTTTATTTATATATGATTCTAAAAAAAATTCTTAAAATAGAGTTTAAACAAAAGGTAACTTATCAAAATGAAAACAATTTGAAACTAGAATGCCTAAAACTTGACAAACATAAAAGGCTAATCATTAGAGTTTCAATCTATTGAATAGAAAATAAAATAAAATCTCAATTTATAAAAACTGAAGGAAGAATAGACTATCATAATTCAACTTGGATTGATATTATTATCAAATATTAACTTATGTATTATTAATTAGAGATATTACAGCACGATCATAAAAGAACTAAAAGTTAATGGAACCAGAAGTTGGTGGATTCTGGCTACCGCAGCCAATAAAGCTAACTACCATACAAGCAATTAATTGTTTGCTTAAGATGGATCAAGAGTTAATGAAATGCTCATCTGTTCCTCCTCCGACCGACCGGCGACTCTGATGACTTTACGATCCTCATAGGTTGACTGCCACCGTGTCACTTTGTGGAGATCGTTGTTGCCTGCCCCAAGAAAAAAAGCTGTGGTGGCAGAGAAAGGAGAAAAGGAGGTTCTGCAATTGGATGTCTAGCCTATGCTTAGGCCCATGAAAAGAGCGCTCAGCCCGAGACGTCTTGTCAAAATTATAGTTTAGGTCATTACTAATAGATGAATACATCCAAATCACTGAAATAATTATATACAAAATAAAAGACAAAAAAAAGATAATTTATTGTTATATTAAGTATTTTCTTGAAAGACACCCTCTGCTAACAAAGAAAATTAATCCTTCGTATTTTTATGCTTGTAATCCAATTTCAATAAAAATCCATTTGAGTCATCCAACATGCTGTTATCAATCTTTTCAAATCATTAAAAATGTTAAAATATTATTTATATTATTATTAAAGATAAATAAATATAAACCAGTAAACAAAAGTTTTGATTGAAAGAAGGTAAATTAACATCGAAACTTTAGTTTCGCCAAAAAATTCAAAATTATTCATAGATAAAATTATAATTTTATTAATCATATTTAAAACCGACCGAAGTGAGGTTTTCTTCCGTGACTCCTTCACAAATTTATCTGTCCGTTTGTCTATCTCCTCTCTCTCTCCGCCTCTCCCTCCCTCTTCCCTCACTCCTCTTTCTCTGGCTCTCCCCTCTTTTCCTCTCCCCACTCCGCTTCCCCTTTTTCTCTAGCTCTTATTTCCCCTCTCCCTTCTCCCCTCCCCCCTCCTCTCTTCCTCTCACCAACTCCGTCACAGTCGTCGGCATGTTTCCCACCTCTGGACGGCAGTATACTAGTTCTCATATCTTATTTCTTTTTTAAGTTTGTAATATTTCTCATATCTTATTTCTTTTATCAATTATAAGTATAATTTTTATATCTTTATAAACAATAACATTCTTCAATTCAGGTAAGCATTAATTTTACACCATTTTTCTTTTTTTTTTTTGTTTTAGGCATATAGCACTTTCTTAATAAAATATAATATTGTATTTATTTTTTAGTGATTAGCATTAGTATCTAATCAAACTCAGTGAAGTGAGGTTTCTTCCTTAACTTCTTCTTGCATTTTGTCCGTTCGTCTGTCCTCCAAAAAAGAGAGCCACAGAGAACTGAGAGGTCCTCTCCTCCCTCCTCTCCCCGCCTCCCCTCTTCCCTCACTCATCTTCCCACTCCTTCCTCCTCTCTCTTTCCTGTTCTCTTCGTCGCTCAGTTCCATCGCAATCGATAATCTAGTTATATTTTATTAATAATTATTTTATTATTTTTTAACGTGCATAGCATCTGCCCTGCATACTAATATATTAACAACTATTGGTAGATATTGGTACCGAGATTTTAAACTGTGGTTTGGATCTTTATCTTTAAATTAAGAATCATCGATCTTAACTCTTTGCAAATGATTTTTACTGGGTGGGAATACGGGTAACCCGTTTATTACAGATGGGACGGTTGGCTATGGTCAAGTCTCTGACCCGTTAAAGAAACGGGTGCAGTCGGGTCTGAGCTCATGCTCGGGCCCAATCCGGGTCTGGTCCCTGTATATATCTAGATCGTCCACGGCACACAGCGGTGGTGTGGACGACGGATGTTGGGGTTCAGTAGCCGCTGCCAAAGGCTGTTGTGCTCCTCCTCTCTCTTCTTCATGGCCAACAAATCCAATCAACGCCCCCAAATCAAAGTACTCATTTCTTCCCTTTCTCCTCTCTTTTATAAACCCTAAATAGAAAAACTGTACCAATTTTTCAATTCAATCATAAATAAATGTGCTACTGTTTTGGCCTCCACAGTTTCTGGGGCCCCGTCGGTTCTAAACTCAGTGAAGAAGCCGAGGACAATGTCTACGGACTCCTCCCCCATGAAAGAGGAATTTGCCAAGTACGCCAACTATCTCAATGAACTTGTGAGTTTGCCCTCCACTTTTGCTTCATTTTTTGACTTTTCATGCTCACCCAAGAATTGCCATTTTCATTCTTTTCCTAGCGATTTTGGGGGAAAACAATTTATTTTAGGTAAAATCACGTATCTGGAGGAGAGTTTATGGAGGTTTTACATCTGAACGCTCAAAATCAAGGAACAAAAAAATGTCTTTCTGTATTCTTCATTGAGAATGCCTGAAGATGGAAGGCCTCTAGCTTGATCTGGTTTTGGTTTTATATCTGGTTTTAGTTGTATTTTGTGCTAGAAGGATGGGCCTTGTGACCCGAGAGGTGCTTGATCTTGTATAGATTACAAGATCACCTACATTGCTTATTGGGAGGTAAAAATATGACAATTGAGAGACTCTCAGTGGTCACTTATGCTGCGGGGTGAGCCCAAGGACAACAGAGGCAGGGTGGAAGTAGTTTTAAGCACACATGCCCTCTGCACGATGGGGATACTGTATAGACAATGAAATCGACAGGGGAGGAGTGTGGGAAGGTCATCATGTAGGAGAAGAAGCTTTCTTTATACCCTATGCAATTGATTAATATGCTGCGGTTGAAAAAAGAGGATAGTTACAATTAAAAGGAGATGCGAAAACACCATTGGGGTATATGTGTTTGGGGAAAAAAATCTTTTTGCAATACGTTAAGTGTTCCAGTTGGCTGAAATGGAAGTTATCTTTGCTGATAGAAGATTTTGTGAGGGTTAAGGTCATTTGCATCTTTAAATCTATGACCAACTCAGATACCGACTAGAATTTGGAGGGGGAGTGTTTCATTGATGAGTCTTCAGTGTTTGTCCATAAATGCACAAGGAATACGAAGATATTGGGGAACTTCTCCCCACCATTCAGGTCAGTGAGTTTTGTTCCTCTATCTGGATTTCGGTTCTGCACAATCATTAAGAAGGAAAGAGGGACCTTTAGTTTTATGGCAACGCCACCGCTATTGATAAGCAAGTGGCATTCATGCAGTTTTTTTAGATTCACTGGAGCAGGTAGGAGGGGAGTTTCTAAGATGCTGCCTTGCACGGAATTTAAAAGGTTGCATATGTTTGGCTTTGCGCAATGTTCTCCGTTGTTGCATGTTAAGCCACAAAGAGGCATATGTTCCCTGTAGTGAGTTTGATTACAGAAGGAACCTTGTAAGGTTGAAGCTGCAAAATGAAAGTGAGAAGGGTGTATTGCCCTGATCTTGTAACAAGGAGGGATAGAAGATGGAGAACTTTGTCTCTGAAGTTGGGAGCTAGGGTCTAGACGAAGGGTTGTGTGTTGTTTTGCAGGCCTGACTTGAACACTACTGGTACTCTCTAGGAGATGTACAATCTCCAGTGAGGAGTTGGATCCAATTAGTGGTACTTGTGAGCTTGGTTTGGGAGGAAATGTGGATAAAGACATAATAGGGTGCATGAGTGAAGTATTGTCTAAATTTTTTTACAAGTCATTACAAATTTAACCCTTCAAAAGTAATAGGTGATCCAAGAATCGTTATCCTTTATTAAGAAAGTGTTTTTTAGGAGATATTAAGGAAGTGTTAAAAATTATATGAAAGCATATAGACATCAGATTGATTATGAACCTAATCATTCATCATTAGACTATTAATAATCACTTTGTTTTCATTCGTCTTTGATTTTCTAAAATGCCTAGGTTATAAATTTTAAGATGTAAAAAGGAGTATACAGGATGTATCTATGAAGTATTTGATACATATTTAATATACATACACTTCCTTTGTGAAATACGAGAGCAAAAATGCCTCAACCCTCTTGATTTTCATGAAATTCCCTTACCCCCCTTTGAATTTTCTTCGAGACAAAAATTTCCCCAGATGCTTTTTCCCTTCACTCCAACCCCCTTACACATTCTTTTATGGCACATAGGTGTACATTGTGTCCTCATAAATCCCATATCATCCATCATGATTTAAAGCAATCTACCAACATCATCTATAATAATGCGGCTCACACATAAAGAAAATATGCATCAACTGCAACACATGATCTGTCATAATCTATCTACCTTTCCTTGTAGCATTTAACCTTTTTTTCTTAACATGACCCGTCCTAATCTATCTTTCTGTCTATTTGAGGTTTTCTAGTTGATGTTTGAGTGATTGTACCATAAACTGTTCGCTTTTAAATAGACCAATCAGAGTGACAATTTGAAGGGGCTTCAGCAGTGAGTTAGGACTAATGTTGCCTGGAAAAATGATACAAGATTAATATTTGGGATCATCACATTTTGCTAGGAGATTGGGATCCATTGATTCTTTTTTTTATTTGATGCCAAGAAAGAAAAAATTTCTAAACAAATGCCTAATGAAAAGATTTTTTAGCCCAGTGCATGGTGTTCCTGCCTAAATCTTGTGCTCTGATACCAAAACTGATGTGAAACGGTGCGTGCACGTCTTGTAGAAAACCAGTGATATACTCAAAGTCGATACGTTTCACCAAATAGAACGATCTTTGGTAGGAAAGTAATTGAAAACTAACAATGTTCATGAAGGTGCTCACTAACTAATAAGACACAATTGAAACATAGTGAAATACAAAGAAAATACAAATAAATACACCAAATCACAAACACAAATGCTACATGCACAAATCAGCTTTGATGTCCCTATCAATAGGTTATTGTAGTTGACAGTTATAAAGAATATTCAAGCTTTGAGTTAGGTGAAACCACTCTGATCCAAAAGCAACAAATGCCCGAGTTGCTCTATTTTTTATAACATTTAGGAAGATAATCTACTCACATTTGATCATATTGAATATGAGAAACTTCTAATACGTCTATATTGCATGGAGACTTCAATTAACGAGATATACCTAGGGGTGCAAACGGATCAGATACAGATCAAATATTGCATTTACCATAATCGTATCCGCTTCCAACTTTTGGATATAGATACATATATGGATATTGTCGGATATGAAAAATTGGTATCCGTATCCACCAAAATTGGATATTGAATACGAATTGAATATTAGCGAATTCGATACATATACAAATCAGATATGCGGAAATATATATGGTTACAAATATACTTATATCACAATTTAACTTAGTTAAAAAATATAAGATGTAATGCAATAACAAAGTACTATGATAATTAAACTGAGAAGAGAGAGAAACAAGTAATTTTACTTAAATAAATTAAATAAAAAAGTCAACATTAAGTTGAAAGGGGAAAGAATTTATTGGTTTGTATATTTCCCAATGGGCCCAATCATCATCTTCAACAAAATAATCTATCCATAGATCTCATGAAATTTCTAACTTTAAAGTAAAAAATAGGTATTCACAATCCTTATGTGAATATCCGCATCCACATGCGGATATTCGCATTCAAAACAAACTGTTCATCCAATGCGGTTATCCGTATCTGTATTCGCAACTTTTTTAACGTATCTGTATTCGCAACCTTTTTAAAATCCATATCCGAAACTGTATCCATAATCCACCTGGATGTAGATTTTGCATGCCGAATCCGCATTTTTTGCGGATACAGATGTGGATATCCGCGGATTATCCTCATTTGTTTATAGCTCCAGCCATCCCATACCAATACCCATCCAATATTTAGATACCATGGTACTTGATGGATACCCGTCATGTACTTCTTTTAACTTATCTTAAAATTCAATAGATCCTAGATGCATTTAAACTAGCAATTTAAAATTGTGTTTTTCCGATACTTCCCTCAAATCTTTTGGTATTTAGGAATTTACCCCCCAAATCTTTGATATTAAAGATTTACCCTTCAAATCTTCTAGATTTTAAAAATTTACCCCTCTAGTTAGATTTTGAATGTAATAAGAGTGTTGTACACGTTACGCCTTTCTCCTTTCTTCTTCACCTCTCTTCTTCATTATTCTGACTTGACTTAACCCAAATTCTATCCACCCAAAATTCTTATCCCTCCTCACCCTCTTCATTCTTTTTCTTCTTCTCGCTCCCCCTCATAATCCCCTTAACCTAAAATTTCCACGAATTCTCTCTCAAAGTTCATTCTATAATATGTGAAAACAATTTGATGTGGGTTTTTTTATGACGAATGAATGAAAAGAAATATGTTTGATTTGAGAAAGAGAGGGTGGAGAAGGAGGAGAAATAGTTAGAAAAGGTGATTAATCTATAGCTTAAGTTGGGATGTAATGGTTTAATCGTTTAAATAAGGATAATTTAGTCATTTTAAAAAATAGACAAGTTAATAGAGTCAAATTGGAATATTGTTTTTTTATTCTAAAAGATGGTAAACTTTTAAGATCTAAAAGATTTGAAGGGTAAATTTCTAATATTAAAAATTTCGGGGGTAAACTTCTAAATAACAAAGATTTGGGGTAAAAAACCCTTTAAAATTCTAATGCATGGATGATGGTTTCACAATTTTATTTGATTTATAGATCCATTTATATTATTTGTCCAGTTTCTTAATATAATTTTTGATTGTTCAGGTAACTATTGATGTATATAGTTTGCAAATATATTATAATATCCGTTGAAATGTGCTTCTTTTACTTTATGGTTTTTGCAAATTCATATTATAGAATAAACATTAACTGGCATACATTTATATAATTCTATCACGGCCTACCATATCCTGATTTTATAAGATTTGCCTTAACCACGCGCCCCCCACCCCCCCCCCCCCCCCCCCCCCCACCCACCCAACCCAAAATCAGGGCAACACAGGAATACATTAACCCTGCTATGGTGAATGAGTCATGAGGTTGGCCTTTTTGGGGTTTACAAACAAGCTTTGCATTTATAAGTTTGGCACTTTCTTGCTGAGTACTTCAAGGAAATTATTTTAATTTTGACTTGTCTATTTTTTCTCGTTTGCAATGTATAGAATGACAAGCGGGAGAGGGTTGTAAAGGCTAGTCGTGATGTTACAATAAACAGCAAAAAAGTCATATTCCAAGTGCACAGGTTAGCATGCCGACCTACATAGTGGTTTATGTGTTCACCAGGCTCATCAGCATATTTTCTTTGTTATATTGTATGCGTTCATGATGTACTAGAGTTTTAACAGCATCTGATAACCATATCGACTTAAGTATGTCTGCTAACCAATAGATAGTTGAGTGGCTGTGATCTGAATTTCATTGCCAAAGCTTTAAAAAAGGAAGGCTGAATTTCATTTTCATGAGGCTTTTATTCAATGATCGCTAAGTAATGGGTAATGGTAATTAATAATTATTCAAAAGAAGCTAACTAATTTCATAGTCAGAGCTAATTATTGGCCTTTTACTTTTAACATCTTAGATAAATGATTTTAAGTCTGAATAAGGTTAGTGGATCAGTAATATTTCACACCATGGTTGTTTAAGAACTATGAAACTGTACTTATAATTTACATCACGAAGGACTATTATAGTCTTCGCTACAGTGTACAAAATGTATTCTTTGTTTCACCACGCACACATACCCAAACACACCCAACAAAAGAAAAGGAAAAAAAAAAAAAGAGAAGAAAAGACCAACAACCAGTGCACCCACGCGCGCGCACAACCTGACAAACGAAACCCAAATCACAGACACGCACATACAGTGAAAAAAAAAAAGAAAAAGAAAAGAAAACTTGAATGTTATTGCCTGGGATGTTGATCACTTTCTGCACAAAACTTATATATGATGTAAAGATACTGCATACAATGTTCAGAATAATCCTTTGTAGCAGTCATACTGTTTATTTTCTCATGACACACCAGCATGAATGTTACTGCCTGGGATGTTAATGTACTTCCTGCGCAAAATCTATATATGATTTAAAGATGCTGCATACAATGTTCAGAATTATCCTTAGTAGCAGTCATACTGTTTATTTTCTCATGACACACCAACTTTCTTGTAATCCAGACTCAATAAAGATAATAAAGACGAAGTTTTGACAAAGGCAGAAAAAGATCTTGCAGCAGTGACCGATCAATATATGTCCAGATTAGTGAGTGAGCTGAAAGGGAGTGACTTTTGCAAGCTCAGACGTGCATATACTTTTGCAGTTAGCACTTCTATCCCCTTACCTTTTACTTTCTATATTTGAATGAACAGTATTTTACAGTCAATTGCTACAGATTCAGGAGTATGTTGAAGCTGCAACTCTTTGTAAATTCTGCAAGACTGGAAGCCTGCTGAACCTTGCTGAGATTAATGCTACTCTGAGACCACTGAGCGATAAATATGCCGAACCCCTGCAGATTAATATTCTTGACTATCTTTTGGGGGTAATTATTCAGTTTTCTTTTTCATTTTCATTTACAATATGGAATGTTTCAGACATCATGTTATTTCCTCCACCCTTTTGGTGTAGCTTGCAGATTTGACTGGAGAACTTATGAGACTAGCAATTGGCCGAATATCAGATGGGGAAGTTGAATATGCTGAGAAGATATGTAGATTTGTAAGGGACATATACAGAGAGCTCACTCTTATCGCACCTATCATGGATGATAATGCTGAGATGAAGAAGAAAATGGAGACAATGCTTCAAAGTGTAGTGAAGATTGAAAACGGTACAATATTTTTCTTTTCTCCACGCAATATTTCTCACTATGCCTTGAGTCTTTTAATATTTGTTTGTGAGCATTGCATTCATCAACTATTGCTCCATGTGCTTTCCACTTATGTTTAATCATATTCCTTTTATGTGCTACTGAAGGATGGTTACTATTTGAAAACTTCTTATCGTGGTATCTCTATTTCAAGTGTCAACTTTAACATTTTTTTAAATTTTTGGTACTGTTTCTTCTCCTCTATAAAAGAAGAAAATTGTAGAGAAATAGAAAACCCTAGAAGTAGATTGTATTTGATGAAAGAGAGTTACAAGATATATATAGAGAACAAGGAGGGTAGATGGGTAAAGATGGGTAAGCACCCAATAACCCAATAACCCAATACTAATGACTTAACACTCCTCAAGCTAGAGTATAGACATCCAACATGCCCAGCTTGTTACAAAGATTAGAGGTGAGGCGGTTTTAGTAAGCAAATCAGTTAACTGCATCGAAAATGGTGTGAAATGGAACATAACAATCTTGTTGGTCCAAGCATCTCTGACAAAGTGACAATCGACCTCAATGTGTTTGGTCCTTTCATGAAGCATTGAGTTCTGGGCAATATAGATGGCAGACTGATTATCACAATATATAGGTATGGGTCCAGGCCGTCTGAAATCAAGCTCCATCAGTAAATTTTGTAACCACACCATCTTGCATGATGTATGAGCCATAGCTCTATACTCAGCTTCAGCACTTGTGCGAGACATAATATCTTGTTTTTTGCACCTTCAGTTCACCAGATTTCCTCCAACAAAAGTGTAATTTTAGTAGTAGACTTCCTATTCCTCGATCACCAGTATACCCTGAATCAGAGTATCCAGAAATGTGTACATGTCTATGTTTCCTATACACCATTCCTTTTCCTGGACAACTCTTGATGTAAATTAAACTCCTTATCATGGCTAACCAATGGGTTTCTCCGAGCTGATGCATGAATCTACTCAGAACTCTTGCAGCAAAAGTTATATGTGGCTTAGTCACCGTAAGATAGATTAGTTTCCAATCAATCTTCTATATCTTTCTGGATCGTCAAATGTATGACTGTCATCAAACCATAAATTCACATTGGCTCTCATTAGTGTATTAGCAGGATTGCATCCCAACAAATCTGTTTCCTCCAGAAGGTTTAGAGCATACTTTCGCTGAGAAAGAAGTACAATGTATTTTTGATATGCAATTTCAATTCCTAGAAAGTTTTTTGGATGTCTCATGTCCTTAGTCATAAAATGACGCTTGAGATGCATCTTAATCTCCACTATCCCAGCTGAGTCACTCCCAGTCAGTAAAATGTCATCAACATAAACAGCTAGAACTTCAATGCCAGACCTTGTGCGCCGAACGAAGACAGAGTAATCTGAATGATATTGGCGAAAGCCAATATTAGAAATGGTAAGACTGAACTTCTCAAACCACGCTCTTGGACTATGCTTGAGTCCATATATATAGCCTTCTTTAGACGATAGACTTTAGTCTCCTCCCGAGCTACATAACTTAGAGGTTGCTCCATATAAACTTCCTCCTGAAGATCCCCATATAAGAAGGGTTCTTAACATCCAGCTGGAACAATGGCCATGACAAGTTAACAACAATAGAGAACAAAATCATGATATAGTTCATCCTGGTAACTGGCGAGAACGTCTCAAAATAGTTGATGCCATATGTCTGAGTATACCCTTTGGCCACTAGCCTGGCCTTATATCTATCGACAGATCCATCTGGGCGATAATTTAGAGTAAAGACCCAGCGACAACCAACAATCACCGCATCTGTTGGTGCTAAAACCAACTCCCAAGTTCCTCTACAATCAAGAACTTCCATCTTCTCGTCCATAGTCTGTTTTCAGGTGGTACTAATAAAGCCTTTATATAAGACCTGGGTAAAGACTCAGAAGATAAAGAGAGCAAACTGGCGAAAGTAGGATTTAGGTTATCATAAGAGAAAATTAGAAATAGGGTGATCAGTGCAAAACCCTTTACCTTTTCAAAGGGCAATAGGAATATCAAGATCAGAGGGAGAAGCTGATGGTAGAGGAGGACCGTCTACCAGAGGGATTAGCTGGAATAGGTTGGGAGGCGGGAACCTTTGAGCGATGAGTGTAGACAAATTTGAAATTTCGATTTGGCTTTGATGCAGGTAGATCTTTGGTTTCTACTGGCGGCACTGGCGAAGAAACAGTAGAAGTAGGTATAGGTAATGACACAGACAGTGAAAAAGGAACAGTCTCAGATATGGTGACAAGAACTTGTGTAGAGAAATATAGAACAGACTTAAAGAATGTGATATCAGCAGACACCAAATACTTCATGGTGGAGGGAATATAGCACCAGTATCATTTTTTGTTCTAGAATACCCAACGAATACACACTTTATAGATCTAGGAGATAGCTTATCTAGCCTAGGAGACAAGTCTTGAATAAAACAAGTATATCCAAAAACACGGGAAATCATGGAGAAGGGATTTTTGTTAGCATAAAGACAAAAAATAGAGATCTTTTATTGAGAACAGAAGAAGACATCCTATTAATTAGATAGCAAGCACTTAACACAACATCAGACCATAAATATTTCGGAAGTCATATGGACCATTAGGGTTCTAGCAACATCCAGAATATGTCTATGTTTTCTTTTGCAACTCCATTTTGTTCGGATGTATGAGAACAAGAGGTCTGATGAATAATGTCATTTTTGGAACAAAAACTAGAGATATCCTTCTTTACATACTTCAGGGCATTGTCAGTACGAAGCACACGAATAGAAATAGAAAATTAATTTTTTTATCATTAAAGAAAGACTCAATTACACTGGACACTTCTAACCTCTCTTTTAGGAGATAGAACCACGTCATGCGAAAGAAGTCATCAACAAAGAGTAGAAAATATCTAAATCCTTAATAGAAAGCGAAGGAACCCAAACATCATAGTGGACGAACTCAAAAGCAGAACTACTACAACTATTGACTCGACTCGAAAAGGTAGCACGATGATGCTTACTTAACTCACATGACTCACAACTTAAAGAAGGATAGAGGACTCAACAGGAATAACAGACCGAATCTTTTGTAACGAAGGATGACCCAAGTGCCAGTGTCATAGTAAAACTGGATCAGGCTGACCTGCAACTAAGCCCGTAGGGGTCACTGATCGTCCGAATAGTATATGCCTCCTCGCTCATGCCCCGAACCAATCCCCTTTCTAGTCGACATGTCCTGAAACACATAATGAGAAGGAAAAAATATTAATTTGCAGTTATTTTGTTTAGTAAGCTGACTGATACACAAAAGACTAACAGGAAATCGTGGAACATAAAGGACATCAGTAAGGGTCAAGGATGGAGTAGCCTGAACTACGCCATTGCCTAGTACAGATGAATGAGTACCATCAGTAATTTTAACAGAGGGGTGGGTAGCGGACATATTTAAGAGAACAAACTTTTGTGTAATACCTGTCATGTGGGATGAGCTACAGAGTCTAATATCCAGGGTTTTTGAGGAGAGGTAGTATAGGCGTGCATACCTGAAGCAGATGCATGAGTTGCTGAAAGATTGGTCTGAGAGAACTCTAGCTGTCGAAGTTGATCATTCTCCTTCTGTGTCAGGACAACCTTGAAAGATCCAGGAATAGTGGAGGAAGTGGATGAATAGTCCTGAGGAGTGCTACACAGAGCAGAACAATCAGACCCAGATAGCTGTGCCCACTCAGGTCGACCAAATTTCTCCTAACACTTCTCGAAGATGTGGTTACTCTGCGTCTACAGTGCCTGCATTGCCGGGGACTTTTCTCGGAGGCACTCTGTCTGCCTCCATACGAGCCACATCCACCTCCAAATCCACGTCCTCATCCTCCAAAATCGCGGCCACGATCACGATCACGGTCACGTTCAGAAACCATAGCAGACTGCTTAATGGAAGGTGCAAAGGAAACATCAGCTCCAGTAGATACTCGCATAACTTTCAAGAAAGTGGCAGTTAACGTGGGAATACTATCTCTTACCAAAATCTGACCCCGCACCTGGGATCGTAGTGTAGGACTCAAGCCAGATAGAAACTTTGACATTGCGAGATCCTGACGATACCCCCTCAGAGTCGCTGCGTCAGTAACAGACAACTGATGCATCTATAACTCATCAATCAGACCTTTGAGTTCACTATAAAACTCAAGCACAAATCTGTCTGCCTGTTTGAGCTCAAACAAACGCTCATAGATCTCAAACACCCTCGAGAGATTCTTTTTATTTTCGTACATCATCTTTAGTGTACCCCACATGTCCTTAGCAGTAGGTAGGAACATGACACTACCACTAATCTTTTCTCCGGACTGTTAAGAAGTCATGTCATCACGGAATAATTTTCAAGTAAGCCAAGTCACACACATGGGGTCCGTATCAGCAGGTGGAGGCTGTAGTAGGTGAGCCAATTTGTTCTAAGCCTCAATGAATATGCGTAACACATGCGCCCATAATAGGTAGTTGGAGCCATTCAACTTCACAATAGTCCCCAACATTGTCTTGGGGACAGTAGTTTCAACCATTGAAGAGGTCATAGTGGAGGATGAACTCGTGGTCTCAGACATAATATCCAGTCAGAAAAATCACCAGAAAAAAATAGCTAGTAGTAGCAATAAACATCTAGTAATGATGAAATAAACAACTCAGTTACCAGATAGAAGCATAGATAGCCAGATTAGCATCCAGAAAATAATGTATCAGCCATAAAAAAGTCTAGTAGTCATCCAACAAAGCTAGGGCAGATGTAAAAGTTTGATTTTTATTTAGTAAACAAATCAGATCTCACCAGATATAGCTTGTAGAGCATAAAAAACCAGATCGGATCTAAAAAATTTGATTTTTAAGAAGTTGCGGTAGTCGATGGAGCCTTGGGAGGGAAAGCGGCAACTCTTGGAGCCTTTGATGGCTTGCGGCTGGACTTGGAGGAGTCTTGGGGGGGGGGGGCGGCACTTCTAGGGTGGTGCAGCACTTTATTGTTCACGTGAACAGTATGGGCGGGTTATTGTTCACGTGAACAGTAACCTTTTTTTTTTGGTTGAAAAAGAAAAAAAGGGAGATGATGACGATGAAGGTTGGAAGGGTGATGTTGGAGGAGAGGAAGGTGGATTTTTAGATGGTGAATTTTAGAGTTAGGGTTTCTCTTACTCTGATACCACCTAGAGAATCAGAAAACCCTTGATGTAGATTGTATTTGATGAAAGAGAGTTACAAGATATGTATAGAGTACAAGGAGGGTATATGGGTAAAGATGAGTAATCACCCAATAACCCAATAACCCAAATAGTTATGACTTAACAAAAATAATGAAAGTTTGGGATATTTTCATTACTCAGTAGTGTCTAGTGAGACTCACATAGCCACATAGGAGATTCAAGGTAGACCCAAATGTGTTAATCTAGGGCAGGTACGTTACATTCATTGAAAAATTAAGCTTAGTGAAGTTAAAGGTACTTTGAAGAAAATGAAACAGAAAGAACTGTAGGATTGATAATTCCTATGAGGATTGTAAATCTTTGGGAGATACGGGTTTGCATGGATAAACAAGTATCCAACATCATTATAAAAGCTAAGATTTTTTTTTTTTAAATGGAAAAAGCCTGTGGTACCTATTAATAAGGATAGAGGAGATGTACAAATTTGTAGGAACTACTGTGTAATCAAGCTTATGAACCATGTGAGAAACTATGGAAGAGATTAATTAAGCAAGTACTAGAAATCAATTGGGTCTTATGCTGATATATTGTGGTCCTTAGCCAACAAGATGAAAACTCGTACTAGTGTACATAGTCTGGCATGAACAAAGTGACAAGCTGAAGTACTTACTGATTTGAGATTAAGAATCGCTTATCTGCAGTACAGCTAGTTTCTTAATTTGATAGGTGCATTTATGCCTCATTTGCCGGGCAGTCAAAGTGACTGAACGCTATGCCATGTTTTTCTTAGACTTTATAGGTCCATTCATGTTTCTAGTATACTTTGATGAACCGTGTGCTGTGCTGGGGAAGTGACTGACCACTATGCACTGAGTTGGATGTTAACAGTTAACATTGACATTATACTAATCCTTTGTATTTGTCTCCTATGTTAAAAAAAGATATTTAGTTCTTGATCAATGTCTAATATAAGTATTTTTTTCCATATCGACATAAAAATTGTCGCTAATTACTTATTCACCCCCGTAATCTTTAATAATTCCATATTCCCGCCTCTTGTATTAGTTAGGACAAAAACACCCCTTCTATCAATTTCTCCATTATTCTGTGAGAATATATTAAAAATATTTTTTAATTTAGGTTAGAACTCACCTAAAAGAAGTGAATATGACTAATTACCTTTCCCTTCATCTTCTCCAATGAATATTACCCATCTGGTTTGAGTTTCTGAGTAAAACCAGTTCAAAAACTCTTGCAACATCTTGAGACCATTATGAATCCCGTCAATGCATATTCTCCATATCCTTTAACACAAGGAGAACTTATCACCAAACATCAAAATCTAAAAAGGATGAAATTCTATGCTCCAATTTTCTCTTAATGTGAAACCCGTCACTATAACTCATAAATTTCACAAACCCACATCTCTTTTAATCATCAAAATTAAGAAGGAAAATTGCCTAGCATTAAAGTCATCAAAAAGATGAAATATTTACAAGCTCTTTTCTCTTTTCTCATGCCTTCATCGTGATCCAGTCCCGCCAAATATCAAATAATATAGATTCAAACTAAGAACACACCTAATAACTCTTCATTTCAAGTAATTACTTCATCCCTTTATACCTCCTCCACTTCATAAAGAAGAAGAGAAGCAAATACTTGCTCTTATCAAAAGAATGGGGAATATTAGACTGTTCACCTTCTTTCAGTTAGAGAACTAACGGCAACTAACGAAAGGGGTTTTTTTTTCCTCCACAACTTATATAATTTAAGTTGGGACTATGTTAATTTGAAGATTTTAGGGATGAATGAGGAATTATGTAAGATTTTAAGTGTCGATATGGAAAAAATCCGTAATATTAATATGCATATAACACGATTTGAATCATCATTGCATGTAGTCTTTTAACTTTCCTGTTTCTGAGTTTGATTCCTAACATCATTCAACTATATGTGTGCTTTAAGAAGCGGATAGTTTAATGATTTGTTGGTGGCTGGAATTAGTGAACAATTGTGATTTCTTTGAGAATTCAATCCAACAAACATGGAACAGAAAATTTTGTTTCCTTATATATTTTCCCATTCAAAATCAATCAAGACAAGAAAAAATTTACAGGCTCCATCTGGCATTATCTTTTAGTCCATCCACAATGATTGTCAATGTACTAAATTCACCATGTATTGACCACAACGGTGGCCTTGCCAAGATTACAAGTACAATCCTATAGAGGCAGATGCTATCATACACTTTGTTTAAGCACTTGGTGTTTGCACATTGCATTTAATAGTGAAAGATACCTTTTGTACATGCTGTTTTGGAGTTATTACTCAGTTCTTCCCTCAAGGTGGGACTAGTAAACAAATATGTCAGTTCTTTGACTATGGAAACGTTGGAACAAGTTAAGCTTGTTGACTGTTGCTAATTTGTATAGGTTGTGTCAATTGGAACAGTCGGTGCCCATTGTTGAATCTTTTTGCTTCATCAGACTACTAGAAATTAAGGAAACTAACTCATAGGAAAATACACCAGTACTCGAGGACATATAAAACTTGACTCGTTAGTGATGTTTTCTTGTAAAGGAAAAGTTGTAAGGATTTTAATTTCCGCAAGAGGTAATTTTACTAAAGGAACCTAGGAAACCTTTAATACTTTATTCTGTTTGCTTAATTTTGAAGGGGAAAAGTTGAAGCCTAACAAAAGATTTAGCAGAAGCAGAGGAGCTCACCCCGGTTAATGGACGTGATGCTAGAAATAACCTTTGTGGCCACTTGTTGTCAGTCAGCATCTCATTGCCTATGAAGGGATGAATCTGTATTGCAGTTATAGGAAAAAGATGCCAGTTGAGGTTGAAATGGAGGTCTTTTTTCTTATCTGCACCTAGGGTCCAATTCCGTATGGCTGAAGTGAAAGTTTTATCGGACTATTGTTAGGCCAGCTTTGTTATATGGCACAAAATGTTGGGCTATAAAGAGATATCATGCCCAGAAGATGAGTGTAGCAGAGATGCACATGCTTCGTTGGATGTGTGGTAACACGAGGAGAGATAAGGTGAGAAATGAGGATATTCATACTAAGATGGGCGTAGCCTCTATAGAAGAGAAGATGAGAGAAAATCGCCTACGATGGTTTGGTCATGTGCGACATAGACCTACAGATGCGCTAGTCCGGCGAGTAGAGCGTATCAAATTTGGGCAAGTTAAAGGAGCGCAAGGGAGACCGAAGAAATATGGATGGAGGTAATACGAGAAGATATAGAGGCTATAGGTCTTATTGAAGGCATATTGCTCGATAGGAATGAGTGGAGAAAGCTGATCCATGTGCCTGATCCGGCGTAATTCTCTTTTGGTTCATGTAGCCTACCCCAAATACTTGGGACAAATGGTTTAGTCATTGTTGTTGCATCTAGGGTCCACTTCGTTGGAAGATGCCGCAACACCATACTTTGCTTGAGGCACGATTAAAGTTTTTTGGTGATGCGAAAGGACGTGATTTTATCCTTGACTTATATGGATGTAAAGTGACTGCAAAGATTAGCCATTCATAATCGAGGGAGAGGGATGGTTCTGAGTGACAAATATCAGAGATAGAAAGGTAATGGCTTAGGGTTTTTCACGTAGCACGAGTCATGCAAAAAACAGTCTAGTGAACTTTAAGGGTTTTTATTCTTGGAGTTAACCAAGAAAGTTGACCAACTTTACAATCTTGTGGTCTATGACAAAGAGGTGGGTTGCAAGTTGTTTCATTTTTGTTGCGGGGCTCTTGTTTCTAGGAAAGATCAAATCAGGGTAATTTAAAGAAAAAAAACTTTGGCTTGGTTGAAGGTTCTCTATAACTACATCTATCTTTTAACTTTTTTTTTATTTTTATAGATGAATTAAAAAAAAAGAATAATGGGAACTTCACAAGGCTTACACCATATTTCACAAGGGTTCTAACGCTTTACCTTGTGCCTTCACCCTTTAGCCACTGTTACGGACTAATGTTTGGCCAATGAACACTGTTTTCCAATGATCCAATTGATTAGCACATGAAGGATTGATCAGTACGTGGGTTATTGGTTGTTAAGAACCTCACTGTTTGGATAGGTTAATGAACAAGATTACACATATAATTAATTGACTAAACTGATGAATTTGAGCCTACTGCATAACCTACCTCCTTAGAGATCAAATCAAAGTCGAGATTAATTTTTTGTGATTGGCTTGGGTTAGACTTGTTTTGATCATGCAATTATGTGACCTAAATTAGTTGCTTCCATGATGAGGATATGATGAGAGAAGGATGTTTAGATGATTTACATTTGAGCTTTACAATACATCAAGAGCTTTACATGATCTAAGTTGGTGTCTTATTTGTATCTGTAAGGCAACCCTGAGGGGGAGAGGGGCAGGCATATGGTTTCCAAACATTTTCATTAAGACAACCTAATTTAAGATTGAACTAATGCCTTCATGCCTTATGATGCGGACGCCCAGCTGACGCCACAGATCGAGCTATTTATTTTGGAGCCTGTAGTTTTCATTTTATTGAGTCGATTGTTTCTTTTATTTAGTAATTTTTGTTGTATCTTCTTTAGTCCCATATCGGTTGTATGTTAGTCTTGTAAAGCCTATATAAAGGCATGAGTCAATAAGAGTTGTAATGAAGTTGATTAATGAAAAAATGGTTTTTCTTAATGGAAATTCCTTTTACAAATCTGGAGTGTAAAGCCCAAATTAAATTCAGGATTTAGAGTGTGAAATTCTAATCCTAATTATCCCCTTATCTCCTCCTTCAAATCCCACAACCACTTTACAAATCCTCTCCACAAATTACATCCATTTATCTCTTCTACCAAATTTACAAAAGAAAAAAAAAGAAAAAAAACCAAAACAAAACCCATTCCAAAGCCCTGACCCTCTCTCTTTGTTTTTCTCCACCCCGTGGTCCCCATCTTTCCTCTTTTTTTCTTTACCTGTAACTGAACCCAAAAAGAGAACAACAGAGCCGCCACCTCACGCATAACAACTAGCAATCCAACATCAACCTCGCCATCCCATCTTCACTCGGCATCACCTCGCCCACTTCCTCTCCACTCCGGTAACACCAATTCTACACCTTCCTTGTCTCTCTCCCTCGGCTGTCCTCTTGACAAGCACCAACATCAACAGAGGCTGGAAGTCCTTCGCCAACACCCTTGCCACCTCTCGTCGACTTCGTTCTGCCCACGAGCACTCTACAGCAGCCCTCGGTGCCCGTCTCCTCCCTCGGCCATCCCCGCCTCCTTCCTCGTCAACTCACGACGACCATCGACATCCCTACTCGAGCAAGATCCCGCTCGCTTGCGGGCTGCTACCATTCAAAGCCCAACCAGTTCCTCCTCGCATCCTCCTCCAGCCCGCTGCTTGTGCTAGAAAATCAAAAGGGAATCAATTCGGGTTTTGCAATTGGACCTGACCTGCAGAGCAGGAAATAAAGAGAATTGGAGTTGAGTGGATTACACGTGAGCTACAGTTTCTAGACTTCAACAGTATTACAAACAAAAATTAGCCACAATAACGGGTTACCTTAGAACGTAACTTCTCAGTAGGTAATTCTCTTATTTCAGCAGTTGGATATCAGTTAAATTACACTATATTTTTATCTCTAAATTATTATCAATAATCCATGCTGTCCATTATCAATGTGAATTGTATGATTCTGTTTGTACTTGTTAGTTACTGATTTTAATATTGCTAATATGACCGTTCATGTTAACTAAATATTGTATTCAATTTCTTGAGATTAGATTGATCCATACTATGCATGCAACTGGTAAATCCATCTTGTTATATTATTAATTTTAGAAAATTTTCTATCGAAGATCATATTTTAGTGAAACGTTGCGAATTCAGGTCTATCACTGATTAGTCATACTATAGGGTCTTCGTTTCACATCAATTTGGTATCAGAGCATGGTTTAGATAAGAAACTTGCATTAGCTTTAGGAAAATTTTTAATTTTGTTTTAGACATTTATTAGGAAAATTTGTTTTGTTTTCTTTTGCATAAAAATTGCATCTAGGAGTTCTCAGCACTCATTTAGGTCTTATTTGGTGTCCCCCAAATCACCGCTATGGATGTACCAAATTTTGATAATTATCTAGATTATTTTGATAACTTACGTGATCACTAAGTTTTTCTAGATTGGCTACATAGTATGAACGTGTACTTCCGCAGATACTCACTTTCTGAAGCTGAAAAAGTCATGTTCACTGCTACGAAACTGACTGGATAAGCTAATCAATATTGGACCGATGTGGTAAAAAGACTCGTACTCCGTGGCCAACGACCGATTGAAACATGAGATAGAATGGGTGAAGTACTCACTGATAAATACGAACCATCATATTTCTACAATCATCAAAAAGCACCAGAGCTAGACCTTCCCCATCTGTTCAACCTCAAAGGTCTAGTACCATTATCCCTCCATCTATGTATGATATTAAGGACACCAAAGACAAAAACATTAAAAGTAACATCAAAGATAGAGCATTAAAAGAGACTTTTTTCAAACTTAGTCTTATAATCAAGTGTTACAACTGTCAAGGTTATGAGTATGTTGTTACCAACTGTTCAAGCTCATTTAAGACTGTCATTACTGACAGAGTTTCCATGGAAGTTCCTGAGCCTGATGGCACTATCTCTCCGAAATTCATTCTTGTGATTAAGGAGTTTAGTGTTGTTTCTTCGGCTGCTGCGGCTATGTCTCTTTTGCTATTGCCGCAACTATCGTCCGTCCTTTCCCTTCCCCGGCTTTATTGCTGACACCACCTTCTCTGCTCCTTTACCGCTGACCCATACTGTCATTACTTGTTTCCTTCCTCTATTGTCATACCATCTCCTTTCCCCTTGTGGCATGTGTTAGGGCCAAAATTGAAATTTTCCACTGTCATCCAACACTCCACTGATTTAGTCTCAAGAGCTAGTCTGCCCAGCTTGTCATACCATAGATAGATCCTATCAAGTATACTGAACTCGAACAACAAGCTGATGAGTCACCAATAGAAATCATGCAACAATGTCTTATCCCAATAAACACTCACATTTACGAAGACAAGTTCTGGTGCGAAGTTGTGACTAGGAATATAGGTCAGGTGAAGGATATTACCATCTATGGTCGAGCTACGTCCGACAACTCCATGAATGCTGTTATGAGAGAATTTAACATTATTCATATTATCAACTTTTTCTCCCTTATGCTTAAACAAAGGGTTGCATTCCATCATATTTTACGTGTTAGGGTACTTATTCTCATTGTTAATATAACAGGTAAGCTTCCACATTCATCTAGGCTGGTGCCGTTAATAATTCTTTTTTGATGGGGTTCGATAAGATTGTTGATATAACAACTCAAGTGCCTAAAACTTTTATGTCCAATAAAGAGTCAAGTGACCCTTTTAGCACATGCTAGGTACTAAATTAAGTTCTCAACGTTTTCTGAGTTTGCATCACATTTTTCACACATGTGCACGACTACACATGGGAAATCAGTGATATATTTGAACAAAGCAACACTAACTGTAATTTATGAGCTTGAGTCAGGAAGTTATTTAAAACTTTTAGTGTTGACAACTTATAATGCTTTGGATTAGTTCGAAGCGGTTTACCTGGAAGCTGTTAATGATTTGCATGCTGTAATATTGGATTTTTCAAAATCTTGTAGAAATCAAATCACAATACTCATGTTATATATCTTTTAAAAATTTTGAAATTAGTCCTATTTCAATGTTGAGTATTCAGTGGATTACAAATATTTGATTTTAACCCTAACAGCCCGCTGGTTGTAGGCCTTCCCTGAGCTATTTTTTCTGAGAGTTCCCATGTTGAGTCCATTCTCAGATATTCACCCCAATACAAGAGTGAAATTTGATAAACTTTAGATGGTTAAATTTTTGGTGTATTCTAATGATATTTGATTGTTTGAAAATGAATATTATCTATTGAGTGATGAGTTGCAGCAGGTAGACGCAAATGTGTTAGAGCATGAGGAGAGCCTTCTACACCGAACTCGACGGAGTCGAGTTTTCTCCCATCTGGAGAGAATGATGCAGACACCCAGCCAGCTCCACAGACTGAGCTATTTATTAGGAGTCTTACTTTTCATTTTATTGAGTCGAGTGTTTTTTATTTAGTATTTTTGTTATATTTTCTTTAGTCCCATATTAGTTGTATGAGAAGAGTTGTGAGTCTTGTAAGCCTATATAAAGGTATGAGTCAATAAGAGTTGTCATAAAGTTGATTAATGAAAAAATTGATTTTTCTTAATGGAAATTCCTTTTACAAATTTGGAGCATGAAGCCCAAATTAAATCCAGGATTTAAAGTGTGAAATTCTAATCCTAGTTATCCCTTTATCCCTCCTTCAAACCCCACAACCACTTTACAAATCCCCTTCACAAATTACATACATTTCTCTTCCACCAAATTTACAAAAGAAAAAAAGGAAAAAATCAAAACAAAAACCCAATTCTAAAGCCCTGCCCCTCTTTATTTTTTCTCCACCCGTGGTCCCCACCTCCCCTCTTTTCTTCTTTTTTTTTCCCTTCACCTGCAATTGAACCTAAAAAGAGAACAACAGAGCTGCCACCTCACGCACAACAACCAGCAATCCAACATCAACCTGGCCATCCCATCTTCACTGGGCATCACCTCGCCCACTTCCTCTCCACTTCTGCAACACTAATTCTACACCTCCTTCGCCTCTCCCTCTCGACTGTCCTCTCGATAACTGCCAACATCAACAGAGGCTGGAAGTCCTTTCCAACACTCGCCGACGACTTCGTTCTGCCCACGAGCACCCTCCAACAGCCCTCGGTGCCTGTCTTCTCCCTCGGCCATCCCGCCTCCTTCCTTGTCAACTCACAACAACCATCAACATTCCTGCCCGTCTGTAAGGTCCCGTTTCCTGTGTGCTACTGCCATTCAAAGCCCAACCAGTTCCTCACATCCTCCCCAGCCCGCCGCCTGCGATAGAAAATCAAAAGGGAATCAATTCGTGTTTTGCAATTGGACCCGACCCGCAAAGCAGGAAATAAAGAGAAATCGAATTTGGGTGGATCACCCCTAAGCTACAGTTCCTTGGCCTCCACAGTATTACAGACATAAATCAGCCACAAAAACGGGTTAACTCATAATTTAGCTTCTCAGTAGGTAAATCTCTTATTTCAGCAGTTGGATATTAGTTGGATTACACTATTTTTATCTCTAAATTATTATCAATAATCCCTGTTGTCCACTATCAATGTGAGTTGTGATTCTGTTTGTGCTTGTTAGTTACTAATCTAAATATTGCGAATAAGATTGTTTATGTTACTGAATATTGTATCCGATTTTTTGAGGCTAGATTGATCCATACTATGTATGCAAATGATTGTTAAATCCATCTTATTATATTATTAGTTTCAGATATTTTCTTACCGAAGATCATATTTTTGGTGAAACGTTGCGAATTCAGGTCTATCACTAATTAGCCACGCTATAGGGTTTCCATTTCACTTCACCTTATGCATTGCAATGACAATTTAAACCACAGCACTAGCAAATAATAATTGCAAGTGAGAGGCGACAATGTACAGTGGCTCAAGCAAACCCCCTGCTCCACTGCCTAAACCCCTCAGTCTTCAACTCTTCCTCTATTGGCTTGCATTCAAGGTCTAAGCTAGACTTTTCTTACAATTACAAACTCTTTCTACCATAGGGAGATTGGATTTTCTCCAATCATCAATCCACTTTCCTTTGAAGTGATTGGATTTCTCTCAACAAGAATTAATAAAATGTTTTGTTTTCTAATATAAGTGAGACCCGAATTATGCTCAAGAAAGAATAAAATTTACTAACTTGTCAGCTCTACTAAGGACAAATACAAGATAATAGCCTCCAAACACCAATATTGGTGGTATACTTATTTAAAGACTTGATTATTAGTCAAGTCGATATACAACCTCAAACTTGCTCCCAGAACCCTGCAAATAACAGTACAGACCCAACAGGGATCCCTAAGTATATAGACGAATATTTAAAATGGAAACTGTGAAATGCCATTAAACTAACACTTGCAAAAATTAATTACAACTGTTATCTAAGAATGAAAAGAAAAATCATAACTCCAAAAATTAATTTAACAATTTGAAGATAAAAGGAGAAATGATTCCATCTTTAAAGGTTTTAAAGGTTTTGCATTGCCACTCCCACCCCCCTTGATGGGGACATCTAGTAGGATTTGTTTGATTTAGTTGTTGACTTATCTTATCTTATTGTAGTTTGTTTTAGTTGTTATTATTGTTGGTTGGTATTATCCCACATCGGTTGTGGTAGGAGTTATTTTTTTTTTGTAGGCCTATATAATGCTGAGATTACTATTGTTTTCTCCAGTTAATGATTGATAATGAAAATTGCTGTCTGAGCATTTTGAGCAGCCTGTGTGCTTCAGGTGAGAAACCCTAGGGAGAGATTCTCAAACCCTATCTTGGGAGAAAAACCCTAGGTTGAGATTTCCTAGAGTTCGTCCCCCATCATTTTGGTATCAGAGCTAAATCCTGGTCTTTTCTTCTTTCACTTCTTCCACAAAATCCTAACTTCCACAAAAACCTTTTTTTTCTCCACCAAAACTTCCACAAATTCCCAAAAACCTAGTTCTTGAAAATCAAAAAAAAAAAAGAAAAGAAAAAAACCTAGATGATTACTGTTCACGTGAACAGTAAACCGCCGATTACTGTTCACGTGAACAGTAAACCCGCCGATTACTGTTCACGTGAACAGTAAACCCGCAGTTCCTGTAAATCTCTCTCCCACACAAAAAAAAAAAAAAAACCAAAGCTCGCCCGTTCGAAGTCCGTTTTGAGCTCTGTTTGAAGCATTGGGTTCGTGACAGAGCCCCGAGGTACTAGATAGATTTTCATAGCGTTCACGCAGCAAGACGACCTCCACAATCCCTATTTGGTGCTACTATAAGTCCTGCAACAGTCTGATTTGGGTCCAGTTCGAGCCTTTGAGATTCTTGGGTAATTTTTTGAGCTTATGCACTGAAATTTTCCTTATGGGATTTTATTTTTATGGTCAATATATTCATACTAATGGTGATCCAAAGGAAGTTGAATGGAAAATGTATGCGGCTGTCCCGACTTTTCGTGGTTTTTATGACCGTTACGCTTATGAAGACTGGGAGAGTAATCTTGAAACTTTCTTCAATTATTTTTCTCTGACATCTGAGCAAAAGTGCCTCTATGCCCGAATGAAGTTGGTGGGAGAGCCATATTATTGGGTAGAGAACAATCATAAGTTATGTCGATATTGGTTTCTCTTGCAAGACTTTCTTCGCGCTCGTTATGCTCCACCCATTTCTTCATCTGAGTTAGACTATAAAGAGCCCAATGTTGAGCAAGAGCCCGAGAGCCGGTCAATCACAGATCTCTGCACTAAGATTCGGGCGGCCCTAGAAAAACTTGCAGCAATTCAGGCTGCAAGAGGGACACAGATCCAGAGCTTTCAGCCATTGTCGAGCCTGACGTTCTCGAGGAGCCGGGTCAGAAGTTGTTGCTGAGTTGGAGCACGAGTCAGAACAAGATAATGCAGCTAAGATAGGGCCAGAGCCAGTAGTTGTTGATGAACCCGAACCAGAGCCAAAGATAGAAGAGCATCTTCCTCTTGTAAAGACTCAGTAGATCTATCAGCGGAGCTTGCCATGGAGCTAATGACAACCACACCAACTATGAGGGTGTCAGTGTCCCAAAGATCACTTGACTTGTACGATCCTTTGCAGATCTTCCTACAGGACACAGAGTCACATGAGGTCAGACTATTCATGGTGCGAAGTACAGTTGATTCAATTCTCATCCTGGAGGATGCGTCTCTTTCTGTTACCTGTGCATTGCTTGAGTTGTCATCTTGTATAACAAATCTGTCACAGAAGCCAGTCCCACCCACACCGCCTTGGTTTGAAGCCTGATGCATATATGTTGGGTCCACGGCCACCACCATGGCCCGATTGAGAGTTGAGATCTGCATTCGACAGGGTCGAGTTTTCCCCAACTCCGGGGGAATGATGGGGACATCTAGTAGGATTTGTTTGATTTAGTTTGTTGATTTATCTTATCTTATTATAGTTTGTTTTAGTTGTTATTATTGTTGGTTGGTATTATCCCACATCGGTTGTGGTAGGAGTTATTTTTTTTTTGTAGGCCCATATAAGGCTGAGATTACTATTGTTTTCTTCAGTTAATGATTGATAATGAAAATTTCTGTCTGAGCATTTTGAACAGCCTGTGTGCTTCAGGTGAGAAACCCTAGGGAGAGATTCCCAACCCTATCTTGGGAGAAAAATCCTAGGTTGAGATTTTCTAGAGTTTGTCCCCCATCACCCCTCCCCAGTGCAACAATGTTATAGTTGGAGCAAACAACTTCTTTCGGCCCCACTACCGTCTCATGCAACATTGTACAATGATCCACCATCTTTTTTTTTTCGCCTTCTCCCCCCCCAAATTCTCAAAATCCATTTGTTTCCTACATAAATGAAATGTTGAATTTGACCCTCGACACTACCCCCCATGACCCCCCCCCCCCCCCCCCCCCCCCCCCCCCCCCCCCCCCCCCCGCGCTTGAACACTAGCCTTCTTAGAGATACATTTATCTTTTATGTCCCGCCTGAAAGAAATTTTGATAAAAAATGCTGTCAACTATTATCAAAAAGGACTCCTTGAAAGATAATGATTTCCTTAATTGCAAACAAATTTTGACTTGAATTATTTTTTTTATAGATATTATAACTAAAACCCTCTCCAGCAAATTACTTCCAAAACAGGAGAGGGAACATCCCTCCCCTCTCTGACTCTCACACGCACAAAATGAAAAAGAAGAAAAAGAAACTGAACTCCTCTATTACTACCACAACTCACAAGAAGGAAATAAAAAAGGAAGTAGAATCAAAATAAGATTTATATCTTGGATACAACACCCAATATTAATTGTCCTACTTATTAAATAATGAATAATCACTTGCTTGATTCATGCAATCAATTCCTTTTGTCTTCTGCAATTAACTTCATTCTAAGTTTGTAAAAAGTTTCTCTGAGAAGTTAATTGGTAGAAATACCATATTCAATGAACTATCTAGGAAGAGAAAAAAGAGAACTGATCTAGATATTCAATCTTATTATTCACCCATTTATTCAACAATAAAGAAACAATTGCGACGACTGACCTTCGCTTTCAACTTCAGTTACTGCAAGGGGACTAGCATTCTCAGCTATGAAAATTTTCAAACTTTAAAACAACATGGAGGATGACTTTCTAAGAGATTATTTAATTGTCTACATTAGAGAAGTAATTGCTAAGGAATTTTCTAGTGAATCAATAATTGATAGCTTTGACTCTATGAAATGACTTGATTTTATGTCTTTTCCCCTGACTTACCATCACCTATTTTGTACTTTTTTGCTTTTAATTATTTATTTTATTTTGCACTCTGAAATGACCTAATTTGTGTGTCTTTCTTTTGAAACTTTCAATCTCTTAGTTTAGATTTTATTAGTTTCAATTATTTTTGCTTTGTTGAAATGTCTATTATTCTGCTTCACACCCCCCACCCCAAAGGAATGAGTTTTAGTTCCATCCTGTTTCTGTTTTATGGCAAGCAGAATAAGAATAATAATATATTTGACACTTTAGATCTATGCAAGTCCGAGAGTGAGAGTGTAGATCTTAATGTATATGAGAGTGTTAAGGGATTTGATTAAGAGTAGAGAGATTTGAGATCTAGAATTTCTTAATCAAGAGGGCTTAAGCACATAAAGTTCTCTTTTTTAAAGTTTAAATATTGGAGCACTTGCTTTTTCAATTGATCAAAAGTTATCTAATGGAGTGAACTAACTCCTCTTTACTTGCTTCAGGCTAAACATAAGGTTTAATCATAAGCTGGGGTCAAACTAAAATGTATTTCGGTTGATTCAATGTCTGTTGACTGCAAGATACAGACTAGCACAATTCAGCCGATGGAACCAGGCGGTCGGTTCGGTTCAAGACCAACTCAACAGTATTGAAACATCTTACTGTTAGTGCTGAGGCAAACAAGAATAATAGTAGCCAATTCAAGTTTTCCCTTCAATTAGCCGGGTTGGATCTGACATGTTGGTTTGACCCAAATGGCCGCAAACAGAACAATGCTTTTCACAGAGTTTCAGCGGGCAATCCGTCTAGATGGATCTGCCCAGCTAAAACAATTGTCTGTTTTCTTTTTCCTTTGCGTGCGTGTGCGTGTGGTGGGGCCGGGTGGGGGTGAAGAACTAAAAAGAAGTATTACATCTCAAAATATATTACAATCGAAATAAAGACAGGAATTACGTAAGATCGTAGCTCTTCCACGTTTTCTTCTGTGAATACATGAATAAAGAATTTAGCAATTTCCAGAAATTTCTCTCCATTTGGAATGAGTTTGTGTTTTTTCTCCTCCATTGGCTTCCTATGAGAAGCATGCTTTTTCTAAGTATGAAGTAGTAATTCTTCAAGTTATTCATGTTTTTGATCTGCTAACATCACTGAAGTATTGGAAATTCAATGGCTCACACAATCTTAGAAAAAAAAGCCTGTATTTTATCTTTCTGGATCTCTTTGGCTATTACCTAAACCGTATGAATATTGTCAGTTGCTAAATGGTCTGGACAATCTCAGTACTATTCAATGTTTGAGCATGTTCTTCATTTACACCTGTAAATCGCAAGATTTGTTGCAAAACTGAAACCATAATATAAATGCAAAGGGAAAATGTTATAGCCATATCTGTGCTATTCTCAAATACGAACTGGTACAGACTGAATCTAGTAGTAACATGAAGTAAATCTCGACCATTCATCAATTATAATGTACTAATGAAACTTATCCAAACCTGAAGAAACAATTCTTTCACAAGCAATTTCTTATCTGGCCTCTGCATGATGAATTCATGAATAAGAATAAAGGAAAACGTTTGTCTTGTAGTGGATTGAAATATGAATTCTATTACGGTTCATGGAGCTCATCTTGCAGTGTCCAAGCAAATATTGTGATCCATTCCTCTGAAAGGCCATCAGCTGTCGAACACTATTCAAATAACATCTGGAGACATCTGCATCACGAATATTATGTCTCCCAACGTTATCTAACAGCGTTATAGAATATTCCAAGTCAGGCGATGAGGTGAAGGCACAAGCTTCCTTAGCCATCTGCAGCCAAGGGAGTTCTAGTGCAGAATCGATAAGGAATGAATAGACCAGAAATCTTACATATAATAATACATCTAATTCATGGAAATTTAAAGCTTATTTATTTTTGGAAATCATTATTAGAAGGCCTTCTTAATCTGAATATAGCTACTATTGGTCACCGCTCAAAATTTATCATTTTTTGCATATAACAATAAGAAAAAAAATGTCTTACACAAGTTCATATCTACATGTGCATTGACATTCAACAATCTACATAACTTTCTGCTGATGAAGGTTCTGCAAACTATTAACAGCTAAAAAATGTGTCATTTCATGATGATAATGAGCTCTTGATTAGCTCTGAAGGCCAAAATGTTAAGAACATGTCACAGATACTCTACCTAGAAATTATAACAAATAATTTGCTGAATGTCACACATTATGTGTATGATTTTGTGTCGGGAGTAATTATCTGCAGTTTTTTCTACTAAGAGAGCTAATCACTATATTTGTGTGAAAAGTAAACTCAGTCTCGTTTTGTATTGTTCTAATTGCAGCTTGCTTTAGTGTTCACATGAGAGGCTCAGAGTACATTCCTTTGCTTGGGACCAGTGATCCAGATTACTCCTTTCTGGGTGCTCCAGACTTTGATTCATGAAGTCTTTTGCAGTTGCTGATTGGTGAATGTTTAACAAAAGTTAGCCAACTCATAGCCCTTGAAGAAACTCTAGTGTTCTGTCAAGCATCTAGTTGCATCTCGGATGTGGGTTTAACTTACAGCAAGAATCATGCAGAAATATGAAATATTCAACTTATAGCAGGTGTCAGTGTTCCTTCTCGCATTTCTGAGATGTCTTAAGTTGCCTTTTGTTTTCGGTATGTGCAATGTCTTTGTGAAGCATGTTAATGAAGAAAACTAAACGGGAGGAGGATGATCAGAATGCAGCAACATTCAATGTGCATTTTACTGAATTCTGCGATCTCTTTAATCAAAAGATAGAAACTAGTCAGTTTATTGAAACAGAGTAATTTGTAGTTCATTTGGATGAACTTTATCTTATTTTGCTTCTATTGGAATTAAATCTTTAGTCATTCTTGTTATTTAATTGCAGCTAGGGGGATCCTTGCTATGGTAACTTGTGGAATTCTCATTGCAGTTTATTGAACAATTTCTTCAATTTTCTATAGCTGCTAAAGCTCTTGATGATTCTTACATCTACTTGCATTGTTTCTTCTCCACAGAAGGAAATTCCCCCAGGCACTGAAATTTTTTCATGAATTTGAATCCCACCTTTACTGTGTTTCCTTGCAGAGGAACACACATTTAAACACCACTTTTCTCTCTTCAAATATTGAAGTTAGAGAACCAGTATCACTTGTTTTGATTGATACACAAGTATTTAAGCCTTATTGCTATCTCGGCATGTCAACAATTTCAGTTTTTTTTACTAAGCCGTATACAGGTTTACACGTTTCTTCTGCATTGTTCGATCCCTCGTCTTTCTGGTTCATCTCAGGTTTTCAAGTCAAGTGAAAAACTTCTAAATTTCTTTAGAGTTTGTGATGTGGGATCAAAAGCTAAAAATTTCAAATTGATATATGAACACGGAACGCAATCCGGTGTTAGGTTTTACCACTTGTTTATTCAATCAATGAGATAAAATAAATATCAAAATAATTTTTTTTAATCAAATCTTCATTGCTTTATTCATTGAGTTGGGTCTTTTCAAATAGGTTTCACTTGACTACAAGTCTTAATCCACTTTCAATGTGAGACTAAATGTAATGTCTTAATCTCGCGGGTACGAAGACGTTACTGCAACGTATATATACAAGGCAAAGATACCCTCACATATATACGCTAAGTATCAGTACATGTAAGAATCAGGGTGCGAAAACAAGTTGGTTTTATATATTTCAACAATAGTAGTACAATTACAGAGTTATCACAGAATGTGATCTAATATTACATGAATATCACATCACCAAGAAGTGTGAAATATGAAATACAATGAGATATACAAGGATGAGCAGTACAAAAGGACGCTCACGAGTTATAATAGGGAAACTCGAGAGTCGAGTAGGGGGCCTGAATGAAAAGAGCTTCAGACGGTCTGCAGATGATCCAGCTTCCACTGCACTACTCTGATTAGCAACCGGAAAATCTACAAACTCCAAGCTCCAAACCTGGACATGCAGGTGCAGGGTTGTCAGAAGCAACGCAACGAGTACAAAAATGAGGCCATGAGGCGTGTACAGATAGGCACATGTGTACATGATCAAGTGATGTGATTCAGGCATATAAGTACAGGCATTGATCAGTAAATATGAAGGAAAATCAAGAATCATTAGGAAATCCGAAATCCAGTGAACGTACGTGTAACGATATAACCCTGGCGTGAGCATAAACACACACATGCATAAAATGAGGCATCAAGTAATGCGTTAAATACATGTATGGACAAAACCAGTTGTATAAGCTTAGAGTTTGGACTCATGAGATTGATATGTCGAAGGGATAATCCAAAAAAAGAAACCCTCATATATATATATATATATACACACACACACACACACACACACACACACACACATACATATATACATATATATATATATATATATATATATATATATATATATATACACATATATATATATATATATATATATATATATACACATATATACATATATATATATATACATATACACACACACACACACACACACACACACACACACACACACACATATATATACACACACACACACACACACACACACACACACACACACACACACACACACACACACACACATATAGACACACACACACACACACACACCATATACCCCATGTCACCATTTCCTAAGTTCATACAACCTGAGTTGCCCTAAAGTAACAGAGTATTAATGTCGGGAATAATCACTGTGTCACCGAAAGCATATACAAGAAACAAGCATGATAACTTAATTATACAATAACATTCATGTTGCCTGTCATTATAATCATTTCCTTCCAGTGTCCCATTCCACCGGTAGTTCATACCGGGTCCGCACTCCAGTAGAACCCAATTTGAACTTTAATATACGGATACCATTATTCAGATAAGAAAGTGATTCAATAACACCCGCTACTGAGTTTATTATTGTTTGATAATTAAGTTATATCTAGGGCAGGGTCATGTGTTGTGTGCTGGAATATGCAAATGCAAGTTGATAAGCCAGAGGACAGGAATCCAGTGCAGTAACTCGGAAATCAAATACATAATAAAGCAGAGTGTCAGCTCAAGTCATATCACATGATTGAATAACAGTATAGCAGGAGAATATTAAAGTGTTGCATTTTAAGTTATTCAATAATAATAATTAGTATCGTCTGATATTTCAATCACCTCCCTACTAGTTGTTACATCACTGATAGTCCATACTAGAGCTCACACTCTGGTAGAACTCACTCGGGTTTGATATGTGAGTATCAGTATCCGAACAAAAGAGAAATCAAATATCATACTCCTAATATTATTATTGTGGGTTATTAATTCTTATATTATTCATTTGATCCATATGTTTAGGTATGTGTCACTGGAACACATACATCCACCTATGAATAAGACGAATTATTATTTGAAAATTGATGGGGGATCATTGAACCATGTTTATATTGGGCCCCGTGCATACCCGAGACAACGGCCTCACGAGCATCCGGTACTAGAGTCCGGAACCGACCGCTAAGTTGTAAGGGTCTTATTAGTATGCCCTGAAACAGGAATGAAATCAGGAGCAGGGGTGCCAATACACCCCACCCAAAAACTTGGTGGCCCTCAGATAGAATCGAAGTTTCAATTGCACAACATTTGACCATTATAAAATGTACACATATTGATTCTATCAGTTTCCCTCATCCTGGTGTTAGTTTTCCATTTATTACAGATTATGTTCATGATGATTGGTTTACGGGGATTGACATGAATATAATAACATGAGCAGGATACAAGAGTATAATCTCAGAGGTGTACATGATATCAGTGTTAAGTCCCCAGAAAAGGTGATAGTCCTGAGTCAGGTGATAACATGTCAAAGTCACGATATAGTACGTCAGTGTCAAGTGTCACAGGAAGTACAATAATATATATGAGTACAGTGTTCAGACAACATGTATGTAGCAGGTCATATGTCATGATAACAGTATGAGTAAAACATTCCAAACTCTTCACAATCATACTAATAATAATTATTAATTAAGCTATTAACTTATTATCCAGTTTGGGCGAGTCAAGCTAGAGCAAGCTAGACCGTGTCAGCATACGCTCGACAAACAACAGAGCCTGGCTCTTGGCAGAGCTAATGTGCAGCTTCTAGACGCTAACATGTTCGGGTGAGGCTATGCATGTGACGAAGCGGACTTATGAACGTCAGGCTAATGAACACGGCGAAGCCACACTCATGACAAAGCTAAACATACATTGTGAAGCGGCGTATGCTCTGCTAACTCGTGACGAAGCCACACTTGTGGTGAAGCTAAAAACACAAGGCCAAAAGCGGCGTATAAACGCTCAGCTACACACACGGCGGAGTTACACCCAAATGAGTATAGCTGTAAAGCTCTGAGCACTAAGCTCGCCTCCTAGCGGAGCTATATAAAACCAGAGGGTTAAGCCTGAAGGTTGAGTAGGTACCTGCAGATGTATTAGTACCGGACATGCATACATATATAGTGAAGGACACAACAGTGAATACTGACTAGGTACACAAACAAGCGGTGCAAAGCAGTGCTGGGACAAGATCAACGAACAGTGTTTCATCACTAAAACTTATGGTATAACTCAGGAACGACTCGGGCTTAAATGCGAGTATGAAATCCTACAGAGTTCTGCTCGAGCGAGTCTAGTGATAAAACGCCGAGCGCCGAGTCTCGTCTACCAGCCGGAGCTAAACAGAACTAAGCCATTAATAAACCTCAAAGAGACTAAACTCGAAGGCTGTAGTATAAAATAGTAGCGCAGTTAAGCTCGAGGGCTGTGGAGTACCTGTAGGAGATGTTAGTACCACACATGCATACAAATGCAGTAACGGATTGTAACATGTATCAAATAGCTAAGCGCAGGGTCATCGAAGCTAAGCAGTACAAGGGCAAAATCAGCAAGCAACGTTAGTCGCTAAAGCACATGGAAGAGCCGTGCACGTGTCCCGAGATGAGTGTCCAACCACGACGTCAATCGTACCCGGTCACAACTCCTGCACAAGTGAATCTAGCGAATAAGCACTGAGCGCTAACTCACCATCCAGACGGGAGCAGATCTAAATACATCGCGAAGCGGTTGAGCCCGGAGGCTAAGCAACTGGGACATAGTTAATTCGTACCTGACGAGGATGGTGTTTAAGCTCTACTTGCAGCCACATGGCTTAGCCAGTAAAACCTAAGAGTTTGAAAAAAGCGGGAGTATAGTAAGCTATGCCTAACGAGGTATCCAATAGGCAAATTACACAGTCACACGACTTAGTCAGGCTCCCGTCGGAGCTGAAAAACCCAGGGGATTTATGTCCAGATACTAAAGACCATGAAGGGTCGGCCACACATGGTAATAAAGCAGTACACATGTACACGAATTAAACTGCACTATTGCAAGTATTCATCACATCGGTACAAATACAACGGTCCATCGAAAATACAAATACAGTCCCGAAATACAATTACGCCTGTCAAAGCGGGAAAATACACATAAAGCCAGAGTAACGCCCACAAGAATACAATACTTATCCAAACAAAGAATAGTACTCGCCTAAAATATCGGTCCACATCACAAAATCCCCAAACTCCAGAAACTCTAAAATCAACACGCGTGCAAGTTCAATATATATAAATATAAATATATAGAGAGAGAAAAAAAGAGAGGATAGAGAAATCAAGAGAGAGGGAGAGAGGAGAGAGAAATAAAAGAGAAAGAAGAGAGAGAAAGATGTCGGGCATGGGGTGGCCGGCCAGGCGGCCGCTGGGCATGGGGTGGCCGCCAAGGAGAGGAGGGGGAAATGGTGAGGGGTATGGGTTTTTTGGTGGTGGTGGAGGTGATTTTGGTGGTTTTGAAGAGGGAGGAGGTGGTGATTGTAGTGGCTCTTAGTGGAGGAGAAGCGGTGGCAGAGGAAGTGGTGGAGATAGGGTGACGGTGGTGATTTTGGTGGAGAGAAGAAATAAAGGTGGAAGTAATAGTGTTGTGGTTGTTGTTGATGGAGATGGAGATGGTGGTGAAGAGATCGCCGGAGTTATCACCAGAGTGGTCGCCAGAGTGATGGCCGGAGCTAGCTTAGAGATGGTGATGGTGGGCTAGGGTTAGAGGAGGGAGAGGGTGGTGTTTGGTGGAGGTGATGAAGGAGATGGAAAACGGTGATGGGTGTATTTAGAGGAAGTTGGTGGTGGTGATGGTGATTTGATGGGGAAGTGATGTGGTGTGATGGGGGATAGTCAACCATGATGGGGACGAGGGAAAAGTCAAAGGAAGAAAAGAAGAAAATAAAGAAAGAGAAAAGAGAAAACACCGATACAATATATTATTATGCTAGGGTAAATTTTTGATTAATCCAGAAAGATCCCCAAAAATTCCTCAAAATAAAAAATATTATGCTGAGAGTAATGATGAAATTAGATTCAATAAATTCAATGCCGTTTATAAATTAAAAATCTTGAAATTGATCGGCGATACCGGTCGACACCAAATCCGGTGGAATTTTGATAAATTCAGAAAAATCTCCAAAAATATGTTTAAGTAGAAAATATGATTTTAAGAGACAATGCAAAATCATATCTTAGAAATTAAACTCCATTTGGAATTTAAAATTTTCAGAATCAACAGCGGTACCGGTCGACATCATTTTTGAAGATTTTGCAAATTAATTTTGAAAAATTTCAGAAAATTATGAAAAATCTAAAATATTAGAAAACAGTATTAGAAACTAAAATCGGTCAAATCGGACTACTAGAAAGGTCAAATCAAGTAGTACATTAGGATCGCATCTCAGATTCAGACTCGGACTGACTTTGAGTCCAAAGATCCGGTCCAGTACCAAACAGTCACATAAATAATTACTAAGTAAAAATAAATATAGGGAAAATTAGAAAAATACAATAGAAAAATTGAGACACGTAGCTGGGTACGTATCCCTGGGACAGGGTGTTACACTAAACAAAAGCAACAAAAATAAATACAATGTTGAAAAAATTAGACTCAATTTCAACCTTAAATGCTGACTCAAACGAAGTTTAAATAGACTCAAACTAAAATCAAACACAATTATGACACGCGAGCTAAACAGTTGTCCAATAAAATTAAAATAAACAATGCCAAGCACATCTCAAAACTAAAATCAAAGGTGAATCGATGCAATACGGCAGTGACGATGTTGATAGGTGTGAACAGAAGTCGTTATGATGTCCCCATTAACTCTCCTGAGGTAGGAAGAACTCGACCCTGTGGAGTAAGATTTCCGATGGCTCTCATAGTACTCCAGTGGATCCGAGGCCAATCGTTGCAGTCTTCTCGAGTAATTCATGCATCATTAGATTTAAGATGACTGTTCCAACGCACTAAATATTGTTGACGACCATCTCGAGTGGAGATGATTTTGATCATCCTGAATGCTATTAATCTGTTCTGCTGACAATAGGATATGTGTAGTAGGAAGTGGTGGCAAGTGAGTCCCTCAAAGAAAGATTCGAGGGTAAGCTCATCAAGATCCACAAGTGAATTATCAGGGTTAAAAGGAGGACATTTATAAGCTATTAAGTCTGAAATATTAAGTGTCGAACTAATCTCAAATTCTGAAGGTAAATTAATTACATAAGTATTTGGATTAATTTTCTTGAGAATTTTATAAGCACCCGCGTTACGAGCATGCAATTTCTTAATAGTTCCTGGTAACCACTCAGGTCGAATTTGAATCATTACAGAATCACCTTCATTAAATTCAAGATGCCTGCGGTGCAAATCAGCTTGAAATTTATAATGTGCATTACTGTCTTAAATTTTCTTGCTGATCTCTTTATGCAAATCATAAACATGCGATGCGAGTGCAGATGCAGACTCGGATACCCCAAGATGCATCATAGCGCTAAGATCTATAGGCTTTCTATATTTGTAATCAATTCACAACTTTAAATGGACTCATACCTATTGACCTATTCACCGAACTATTATATGTAAACTATGCAGTGGTAAAATAAGATCCAAATGCATCAAATTCGCACCAACCAAGCATTATAAAAGGCTTCCTAGGCTCTCATTGTATAGAGAGTTTGGAATGATAAAATTTAATGCTTTCTTGCTGCTTGATACATCAGGTCATTTAGTATCAGGTGGAGTGACATGTCGCATTGGGGCTAGTTTGACCTTCTTTCCATTATGGATAAACGAATAGAAGTTCAAACGCCCATAAATAGTGACAACTAGGTCATATATAAACGGTCTGCCCAAAATGATAACTATATCACACCACATTTTATTCGAGTAAGTGGCAGATTGGATCGGGATAAGACAGATTTTTTAAACGTCAATGGATGCAGAGTTCACTCAAAACACTTTATATGGTTGAAGATGAGGAACAACCTTTAACCCAAATTTAGTCACCATGTTCGAGGCAACATCGTTGACACAATTTCCACTATCAATTATGACTCGACAATCTTTGTCACTTATTTTAGTGAGAGTTTGAAATATTGTGTATCGACGCCAATCATCACTCTTCTTTGAGTTAAGCTAAACTGCACCTCATTATGCTAGGTCAATGGGTAATCCCATCAACATCATCAATCGAAGGTGGGTGCATGATCAAAAAATATCCTAAAGTGGCAGCCTGATCAACAACAAACTCATCTTCCCAAACATCTCCTTCAGAGAAATGAACAATCTCTTCTAAGTCATCCTGGTCACTGTGCGACTGAGTCTCAATAATCAAAGTTCTTGTTCGCATATTGTGCATCAATGTTGAACCGATCTAGATGACTTATTGTAAACTTTTTTGCTTTTATCGTCATGCTTCTGAGTAGAGTTACTAGATCTAAAATCAGACTGAGACTGGGACTGAGTAGGCTGAGACTTGACACTGGTAGCCTTATTCCTATAGTCTGTGCGTCTTGTGAAAGGAAAATCTTAGGAGCGGTGTAGATCCTGAACAAGCTGATAAGCCTATTCTAGAGTGGAGATATCTTGCACAAAGAGCTCATGCCTAAGATCTTTCATAAGTCCTGAGCGAAATCTAGACAAGACTACAGTGTCAGACTCATTCTCGCCACTCCTAATCAGAAATTCATCAAAATTGGTGATGTACTCCGTCACAGATTGATCACCTTGCGTCAAATACTGCCATTGATCAAGTAAACATTATTCGTACGTAAGCGCTATTTGTAATGACACACACAAATATTTCTCTTGAAGTTTTACTTTCATCTCATCTCAAATCTGAATGGGTTCCTATCTCCTAAGAGTCATCAGCTTCTCTACATTAGTCTAATATTGCCTAGCCTGATCAACCAATTTCATTTTAGAAAATTAGATCTGTCTCTCATCAGACATATTATACCAGTTGAAATAATGATCCACGTCCGATGTCCGATCAAGAAAATTTTGGGGATCCAACTGACCATCAAAGGAGGACGCTTCTACTTTAATGTTCTGTAAGTTCATTCCATCGTAATCTGGTTGCACATTATACCTAGGTTTGTGATTTTCAGGTCGAGGTCTATTCTCACTAACATTCTCGGTAGTCTCACTTTCTGTTCGGTCTAAATGTTCCTTACTACTTCTCAACTCCTATTTAACATTGTCAAATCGAGTGGATAAGTCTTCTAAGAGTTTTGCAATGTTAGCAATGTGGGGATCCATCTCAGAAGTTGGGTCTCGAAGATGGTACTGTGTTCCACTATGAGTGGGCATACAACACGGTGTTCCTAAATGCGAGACCTAGATGATACAGTATTGTCCCATAAAGATTATGACCTAATATGATGAGTTTTTAGAAAATAAGCGATGCAAATCAACAATGAGATGAGGTCTAAATGCAACCTAATAAGAATGAAAACTAATCATAACACCTAACAATGCTTTGACATGGGGATGCACACGATAAATTAAAAATCAGTAAGTAGTTCAACTATGAACGCTCACCAGAATATTCCACAACTTATCGAACGTTTAGGCATCAAGGATTTAATTAAAATGATCAAATAATAGAAAACATGCAAGTAATATTTTGGTCAATTTAGTATTGCATCAAGAGAATTAATCAAGTGCCTAGATTCAGAAAATTCTATTTTAATAATCAGGTTAGAGCAAAAAAAGTTAATAGATTTACACGCTCACAATTTTAAAGGAAAAGCAACAATATTGATAGCATTAAGGATGAACCAATCTAGGAGTAATCAAGACATTTTCTAAGGCCATTGGAAAATAAATAGAATCAATAAAATTAGGATTACCTCAAAAAAAACACCCACTACTGAGAGCTGAAAGTCACCCACGAAAGTCCTGGATAGCAGTAATATGGTCTGGAAGAGTATTGCCTCAAAAATGGCGCTAATCGAGCTCGAATCAGACCTGAAACGGGCTAAAAAAGGCTTCTGATCTGAATCTGCCAAGTTGGCACCAAGTCAAGACTGAGTCAGAATCGAGTCAGAAGCGAGTTAACTTGGGTCGTATTAGTCAGGTCGGCTCAGGTCTGAGCTGGGACTCCGATCAGCTTGGGTCTTAGCCATCTGCTCAGGTCAGCTCCGGTTTGAGCCATCGATTCGGTCAGCTAGTTGAGTTGATGATGTCACCTTCGACTTGGGTCAGCTATGGATTTGAACTGGCTTATTGGGCTCGAAGTTGAGCCGGTGTCCCAGTATTCGACTGGATAGAGCCGATCTAGTTGTCTCGTTGGGAGGTGGCGATGTCGGCAAAAACGAAGACGACGACAACGATGAAGGTGGTGACGAGGATGATGACAGTGGAAGTTGAGCGAGATCAGTGATTAGAGAGAGTTATAACAATGATGAAATGATGGCAATGATAGAACAATGGCGGCGGTGGAACGATGACGGCAACGAAGGCGGAGACGGTAACGAAGGCGGAGGTGGCGACGAGATCTGCTGGCTATGGTGACGGTCTGATAGCTGCGGTGATGAGATCGGATCTGCTAGGAAGCTGTCGACATCGGCGACAGCTGCAGAGGTCAGCAGAATGAAGGCGAGAAGATCTAGTCAACGGTTGCTGGTTTGCAGTTCTCCTCCAATTGCGATGCTGATAGCGATGTCGGCGGCGGTGGAGAAGGAAGAAAGAAGTCGACAGGAGTCGCGACAACGAAGATGAAGGATAATTTGGTGACAGAAGGTGGCGGAAGGCTGGACTAGGGATAGGGTTTTGTGGGGAGGGAAGAGAAGGAGAAGGAGAAGAACAGTTGCATGTTTTTTTTTTTCCAAAATTTAAACAGAAAAAAGGAAGAGAGAGATCTAGATCTAGGGGTTTTTATAATAAAAAGAGCAGAAATTTAGATCTGATACCAAAATTGATGTGGGATCAAAAGCTAAAATATTTGAAATGGGGATATGAACATGGATCACATTCCAGCCATAGGCTTTACCATCTGTTGATTTAATCAATTAGATCAAACCGATACCAAAATAAATTTTTTTTATCAATCTTCATTACTTTATTCATTGAGTTGGACCCCTTTAAATAGGCTTCACTTGACTACAAGTCTCAACCCACTTCTAATGTGGGACTAAAGAAAAGTAACAAAAACAAATACAATGCAGAAAATAAACATGACCCATTAGATTCATTCTCAGTCCTAAATACTGACTCAAACAAAGTCCAAATGACTCAAACGAAAATCAAACACAAATAGGACACGCGGACTAAACAGTAGTCCAGTAAAATCAAAATAAACAATGCCAAACACGTCTTAAAACTAAAATCAAATGTGGATTGATGCACTACAGCGACAACAACGCTGATAGGTGCAAAAAGAAGCTGGTATGATGTCTTTATCAATTTGAGCTCCTGTTCTTTCTCTAAAGAAAAAAGAGAAAGAAGTTTTCAAGTCAAGTGAAATTCAATTCATACTATCAAATAGGATTTTCGAGTTTGCGAACTCATTCTTCTATCAAAAGTAAAGAGAGATGTGAAAAAGCCAGATTTAAGAAGAAAGGGGAAGAAAGAATGAGCTAAAAATACAATTAAAGAAAGAAGTCTTGGAAGAAGATGAGAAATAGTCATAGGGAGAAAAAGAGAGATTAGAGGTGAGTTAAACAAAAAAAAAAAAAATTAAAAAGAGAGAAAGTGGAGAAGCACAAAGGAAATTTAAAAACAAAAGTGTTAAAAGAAAGAGCGATAAAATGAAAAGAGTTATAAACAGAAACAAAGAGAAAAAGTTGTTAAATAGAGAATAAGGGACATGTGTTTAAGTATATGTAAATTTATGTGCTACAACTAGTTTTGATATGTTGACTGATAATACACTACTCTTCATTGTGGTCTACATATTTTCAAGGAGCAGTCGATGAAAAATCATGAGTTTTAGAGACCGTTTACCCATTTATTAAGCAGTCCAAATGTGTTTTATTTTCAAAAACTATTCAATTTGTAATCACATGATGAATAAGCAAACGAATACCAAAACTTATGATTTTTCATCCACAACTCTTTGCGGATTCATATATCATAATGAACGGTGGCTCTAGCATACATAGAACCTATCACTAAAATATCCCAACTGGGGAGAGCAGGATTCTTATCCTGAATTTGGTTGTAAATGTCTAAGTTTATACATGCTTAAACTCATCTCTCTTATTCTCATACAAAGAGGGTATTTTCATCTAAAATATAATATAAAATATATGAAAAGGTGGTGAGGTTTCCATTTGAAACGCCATGACTTTTTTTTGCTAGAAAATCAGCACACACCGGGATTCGAACTGGTGATCACTGGGGAGCAAACTCAGGGTCTGATCAGTGGCCACGGTGGTCGAAAATAAATAAATAAATATATATACATATATATATATATATATATATATATATATATATATGAGAAAAATGTATATCAACCTGCGGCTGAGTGAACTCTCTCAGCCTATGGTGACGTGGCTCAATATTTGTCACCTCACTAACTTGCGGCCCGCTTATAGGAAGAAGTTAAATTACTAAATACCCCTTATGAAAAGCTATTCTTTCGGTAACTTTCGTTATTGTTTATTATTATTTGCCCACAAGGCAATTTTTGGACCGCTCGTTGTCAGATTTAGGTTATTGTTTATTATTATTAATCCCCCTTTTTTTGCCGCTCTTTATAGGATTTAGGTTATTATTTATAAATTATTTTTCCCCCTATTTCCTTACCTTTCTTTGTCAGATTTAGGTTCTCCTTTTCAGCCTGCGATAACTTTTTTCTGAAAATATAAACTCTTTTCAGAGCAATTTTTTTGTCCAAAATATTTAATGTTGACGTCCGAGCAGTCTACTTCCCCTGCAAATTCTGTTCACAGTCGTAGGCGATGTCTATCTGGCGATCTAAATATGGAAGATATATCATCTGGTTCAACTTTCTCTCAGAATATTGAAAATATTGAAGAGTTGACATCTTTGCATGCCGATCAACAGGTTTTAATTGTGTCAATTTTTTTCCCGCAATTTCTTAAATATAGAATTTTTCTCTTTAGTCTATGTGGTACTGCGACCTATAATCACATGTTTTAAAGTTTCAGAAATGCGACCACGGTCGCAATCTTATTTGAAAATATTCTCCGGCTGTAAAATCTTTTTTCTGTGACTGCGACCTAAGTCGCATTCCTTGTTCGAACTATAATTTGTTTTACAGAATAGAATAATCACTTATTTTAATCTTTTTAGAACAGCGATCATGGTCGCAATTGGATTTTTGTGACTGTGACCCAAGTCTCATTCTTAGTTGTCATAATTCTTACACGTTTTTATGTGAATTATATCCATTTTATATATTCATTAGATTGTTGCACATTTATTATTCTGTTTTTTTAAAAATTCTTCTCATACGGATAACTGCGACTTAGGCACAGTCTTTTAGTAAGAAGTTATATAGATTCATTACCTATGCGACCTTGGTCGCAGTTATATAAATTATATTTTAGACGTGTGATATCTAAAAAATATTTATATTCATGTAGTTCGTCTAATTGTTTTTTGTAGGATATGAATGCACATGGAGAAATTTCTGGAAGCTCAGATAAGTTTCTAGGGAAACAGTTCCTGTCGGATGTGGAAGCATACAATTTCTACAATTCTTATGCAAGGAACAGAGGTTTTGGTGTGAGAAGAAAAGGAATAGATAAGTCACGGAAGCCTCCTCATGAAGTTATTTGCAGAAAATTTTGCTACAACAAGAAAGGTCTGAAGAAGTTGTGTGACAAAAGACAAGAGGGGCTTACAGTGCATCGTCAAATTGACACTAGAGTAGCTTGTCCTGCTGAGATGCATATCCGTCTTCGTTTTCTTTTTGACAGAAGATATTGGGTTATCACGAAATTTGTTGATTCTCATTCACATGAATTGTCAAGCCCCGATAAGGTACATCACCATTACTCCCACCAGACTCATCGTTCAGAGATTAGCAGAAGTATTATGAGCAATCTGGTTGATGTGGGAATGCGGCCTTCAAATATTTCCCGCGTTGTGAATGCAATGAGCCATGGAGAAGGCTGTGAAGAAGTGAGCCCGCAACAAGTTATTGATTTTACTCGTCAACGTAGAAATAACTGCGGCCATGAGTTTATTGCTATTATCAAATATTTTCAAGAGAAAGCCGAGATCGATCCAGAATTCTTCTTTGCAAGTGAAGTCGATAACGCGGGCACACTTAGAAGCATTTTTTGAGCTAATGGAAGAGCTATTTCCTCGTATCTGAGGTTCTGTGATGTGATCGTTTTTGACACAACATACAGGACTAATCACTTGAGCTTGCCATTTACTCCATTCACTGGAGTAAATCATCACCGACAGTTAATTTTGTTCGGCTGTGCATTGCTTGCTGATGAGCAGAGGGATACGTTTGTTTGGCTATTCCAAAAATGGCTCAAGTGCATGCATAGAGTTGAACCGAAGCTGATTATTACTGATCAGGATGCGCAGATTGGTGACGCCATCAAGATTGTTTTCCCAACTTCTCGGCACCGTTACTGTTTCTGGCATATGCGGAAACATATTGCCGAGCAACAAATCCCAATGACAAACAAGTATGGAGAAGATATGGTCTCCGATTTCCATGATTGGTACACCTCCCGTGATATAAGCACGTGCGAGGAGCGATGGCGTCTGATGAATGAAAAATATCATTTAAAAGAAGAAGACAGTTGGTTGTTGAAGATGTACAGGCTGCGTAGACATTGGGTTAATGCATATCTCAAGGATGTTTTCTGTACTGGAATGACAACCAGTCAGAGGTCCGAGAGTATTAATTCCTTCTTTGATGATTTTGTTAATGCAAACACGAAACTAGTGGAATTTGTTCACCACTATGATAAAGCTGTTGCTGCCCGTCGTACCTCTGAATCTCAACAAGATTTTCGGGGTTTGAATTCTTTGCCCAACTGTACATCGAATCCATATGAGATACAGGTTTCGAAGTTGTATACACCGAAGATTTTTCAGTTGTTCCAAAAGGAATGGGCAGTTGTAATGACACTGTTTTTAGAAGAGTTGGAACATGACAAACCTGGATCAAAATATATGGTTGGTGATTATTCAGAATCAAAAGACAGCTGAGAAAAGGTCAGTTATGATAAGCGTGAGGAACTTCATGTTTCTTGTAGTTGCTCGTTATTTGAAACAGAGGGTATCCTATGTAGACATATTCTGTGTATTTTGTGGCGCAATCACGTTACACATATACCGAAATCATATATACTTCAGAGATGGAGGTTGGATGCTCGTTACAAAAACGTTGCAATTGAAAATGGCATCAGGCCTTTTCCCAGTCAAGGCACTCCATGGACGGCTAGATTGTGGACAATTCGTTCAAAATTTAATGCAATTCTTGAGATGGTCGCTGATTCTGATATCCATCTTTCAAAATTGGAGGCAGTTTTGGAAAGATTTGGCGAAGAAACCACTAGTGAATACAGAGCCATGTCAGGAAATTATCATTCATCACAGCCTAAAACTACAGTTGGTTCCAGTGGATCCGTTGTCGTTCTGCGAGATGGTGAAGAATTTAATATACGTGATCCAATTGGTCCTGTACCTACCAAGGGGAGGCCTAGAGCTGCATCCAGGCTTAAGTCTGGTTTTGAAGATTGTATATATTAGAAGGAAGTTAAGCATCAAGATGTGGTAACTGTCAAGAGCTGGGCCATTACAAGACTGGTTGTCCGTTACTGGTATTACATTAAACCTGTTAAACAATTTTTTATAATGATTTAAGTTTAAAATTCTTACTATTACTTTTTGTAATGGCAGAAGAAGTAGGTTTGGGATGCGTCCATCTTGAAGAAATAAAATCTTCATTTTTACATGAACTGCGACCTGAGTCGCACACTGTACAGAGATTCATGTCGCAGTCTGCCACTGGTGTGTCATTATAATCAGATTTTATTCACATTTATTGATTTCTTCTATACTATTATTGTAATTAGTTGTACTTTAAAGTCTTTATGTTGCAAAATTCTCCTATATAGTTTAATTTCTGTTTAATATAATGTAGACGGCGACTTTGGTCGCAGTGTACGTGGTTAATTGCGACTGTGGTCGCAGTGTTCCTATATCGCTGAAATTGATTTGTTTCCTTCTTAATATTGCCCCCCTCTCTTGCTATATTATTGTAACATCTGAATATAGTTGAATATTCTTCGCACTATTATAATTTCGACAATTTTAGCGCTATGTTCTTTTTTTAATATTGACTTTCTCCTTATATACAACAACTCATTCTCTGCGACCCGAGTCGCAGTTGCCTTACGTATTTTTTTAGATTTTTTTTCCTACAGTCGCAGCGTTCCCTTTATCTTTTAATTGTAACTTCCATTTTACATTTTCGCCCTATGTTTTTTGCTTTAGTCCACTGAACATAAATTAAAAACTGCGACCTTGATCGCAGTGTCGACCTTTTTGCCCATTTGAACGTATTGTCTTGATGTGTACACCAGTTTCATAACTGCGACCAGAGTCGCAGTTCGGTGAAATAAAATTTGTGACAAATGTAAGTATTTCAACCAAGAATAAGTAGTAAAAACTATAATTCACACAATTAACCTTAGAAAACAGGGTTCTATATATATAAAAATTAAAATACAAATTTTAAACTTCTAATCAGATTCGTCATCACCATTATAATCAGATTCGTCATCAAGATTATGACTGTGTTCGTCTTCCGTATCGCTTTCCGTCTCTTCCACCTCTTTACCAACAATCTCCTCTTCGCTTTCTTCCTCTTCATGTATGTATTTTGGTTCATCAATAACTCCCAGAACGGGTCGTCTGTATCAAGCTCATCCTCTGACCCTTAGCGAGGCATCGTTTCAGAACTATACCTCCAATTATCATTAGATGATTGGCTTCTTTCTGGTGAAGATGGTGGAGAAGACATCTTTGAATCTGATTCCGAATATTGAAAGTAACAAGTTTGAGCAAAACCAATTTAGTATGTTTATAATCCTGTCCTGATGACCCTTATTATATATTTTTAATCCCGGAATTCCAAAAGGTTTAAGCTCTCAAACCACGTGAATATGTCCCAAATTTATTTTCTACCTTTTCCCAAAATTGTATACTTCCTAGGTGACTGTTCAGTTATCCAAAACAGTTTAAAAGTTAATACAGTCTTACATTAAATTACTTTGTACTCCAAAATAGTTCATTATTGCGACCACAGTCGCATTGGGAACTGATAAAAGATTAAGTAACTGTGACCATGATCGCTGTCTCGATTACAGTATCTCAATATAAGGAAACGCTGTAACTAAAACAGGTCATTAATGCGACTTTGGTCGCAATACAACTATTGAACGCCTGTTTGTTTCTAATATCAGTACGAATTAGTAAAATGCACGGTGTAACAAATATAAATTGGAAATAATCAATTGAATTTATAATAAATAAATGTATAAAAATGTTTATAAATTAAATCAATAAAATAAAAAAATTTTGAATGAATTGCAATTATTTTTACATTTATAAATAAAAAAATGTGTTGTATCAATAAATTGCCCACTATCAGTCATCAAATTCCATCCTTCGTATCATTTCTGTTTCTTCATCCCAACTCTTCTCTCTATCTGCAAGTATCATGTATGCAAGCTCACTTCTTAGTCTTTGTACGTCAGCAGCCGTAACAGTATCAACAACTGATGGACTACCCAATGCTATATTTTTCATGTACTTGCATACATATAGAGCGCAATCAACACTGAAATTTGCAGAGAATAATCATTAACTGAAATTATATTTTTGTACTAAAAAAAGGTAGAAAATATGATAGGTAAGGAGATGTCAAAAATTCATATACCTGTTTGCTTGTTGTGGGCATCTTGTGTATTTTATATTTATTTTTCTCATTAATTTATTCAAATCAATCTCAAAAATCTGTAATAATCTTTCTTTCTGCAATGTCAATAGAAAAAAAACACTATTAGTCAAATTAAATGTAAGTTTTCAGTAATCAAAATAATAAATTTCAACTCACCATTATTCTTGCATCTTTTTTATAAATCTTTAATATACTACTAGTTTTTTCAGCTGGGACCAAAGAGTTATAAAAAATCCACTCTTCTGTATGGCAATCAAATACCAATAAGGTCCAGTGAAATCTGGGCTCGTCGGCACTATGTTTGTGATTGATCGGGAAGAACATGTACTGCACATCGTCTGCCCAATTTTTCAACAGATTCTGCTTGATGAAATGATCTTCCAGATCTTTACTTTTAGATACAACACCGTGCTGCGGACAATAAAGAAAATAAAATACAAAATGAATTTAAAGTATAAAAAATTTGGTATGAAAATTAGAAGTCATTACGTCAAGACAACAGACTGCGATCATGGTCGCAGTGTATATTAATTAACACAATTGTATATTAATAAATACAGCGACCAGGTCGCATTGTTGTTTTTGATAAAGACCGCCAGGAATTGCAATCTAGGTCGCATACTTTTGATTACTAAAATTATAGTCGTGGTGATTAATATTATCATGGACTGCGACTTAAGTCGCAGTAGATTAGTTAGCAGCTATTTTTATATTAGGACGCATAGCGACCAAGGTCGCAGTGTTGTTGTTGATTAAGACTGCCGCCAGGAATTGCAATCTAGGTCGCATACTTTTCATTACTAAATTATAATCGTGGTGACTGCGACTTAATTCGCAGTACATTATGTAGCTGCAACTTTTACATTAGCACGCATAGCGACCAAGGTCGCAGTGTTGTTGTTGATAAAGCTTGCCGCCAGGAACTGCGACCACAGTCGTAACCTTCATTTTAAATTGATATTGGGGTGAATTAATTTAATTATAAACTGTGACCTTGGTCGCAGTACATTCGTTAAGCCTAAACATCGATAAAGAACATTACTAGAATATTTAACGTTCAAAGATTTAATTCACCAAAATTTTTAGGAAATTGATATTACATTAAACCGTAAAGGAGAAAATAGATGTTCACCCAAGCTTCGCTCCGGAAGAATATACTTTTTAATCTTCCTCCTTTCTTTAGATGCTGCATGTAGAAATGAATTATATTCGCATCTAAGTCTCTACTGAACATCAGGTCCTCAATGTCATTCTTTGTAACAATGATTCCGTTGTCGGTATCCTGATATGCAGTAGAACTGCAAGATATTCAAAACAAAGTTAGTAATTAAATTGTAGTTGTTATATATATACATAACAATTTTTGATATGATTTATAATAAAAATAATTAACTTACTCAGAGAAGGCCTTGTCCAAGAAATTTTTTTAAGAGCTTGTTGATGGGGCTGCAGAATTCTGTATGCTGTGGTTTTGGTCAATTCCCTCGATTTTGGGCGAGTGGGGGTAATCTCTTTATCGCCGAAACCAGCGTCAAAACTCAGAGCCGCAGGCTATGGAAGAGGATGTTCATTTATTTTCTTCTTCTGTTTTGGATAAATGAAGTCGGAGTCATCGCGATCTCTTTCAGCGCGCTTCCGTTCTTTGACTCCCCTTTCTATCGTTCCTTTAGAGTAATCCAAAAGTTTTCCTTTAAGAATTGCTTCTGAATCGGAGTATGTTCTTGAATTTTTTTTCAGAAGCTCTATCTCTTTGGAGTTCTTAAATCTGTTGAGTTATATTCAAAGAAAAACTGGGGATATCTTCCCCATGAATATTTACAATAAATTCAGAACCCATGTTTTCGTCCTCTTCCAAATTTTTTTTCTTCTTCTCTTCAGCCTGCTTCTCCATCTGCTCCATAATTATTTTCTGCTTCTTCTCCTCATCTCCCTTCTTCCTTCTCCTCTCTTCTTTCATCCTCTCCTGCCTCTTCTTCTCCTCATCTAACTTCATCTTCTCCTTTTCTTGATCCTCCTCTTCTCCTTCTCCTTTTTCTCCATTACAATCCTCCTCTTCTGCTCCTCATCCTCTTCCCTTCTCCTCTCCTCCTCTTCCCTTCTCTTCTTATTCTCCTCCTCTTCCCTCCTCCTCCTCTCCTGCCCCTCCTCTTCCCTCCTTCTCTCCTCCTTCTCCTGCTCCTCCTCTTCCCTCCTCCTCTTCTCCTTCTCCTCTTCTTCCCTCATTCTCCTCTCATTCTCCTCTTCACTCCTTCTCTTCTCCTTTTCCTTCTCCTCCTCTTCCCTCATTCTCCTCTCATTCTCCTCTTCACTCCTTCTCTTCTCCTTTTCCTTCTCCTTCGCAGCAGCGGCTGCTCTTAGCAGCTCTTCTTCTTTCACTTTTAATTTCCTCTGCTGCTTTTTTAACCTTTTCTTCTCTCTTATTTCTCTTCTTTTTTTCTTTAATTCAGCCTTGATTCTATTCTCAGTCTCCATTTTTTCAATTTTTCTTTCAAGCTGAGATACATATTCTATCAAGTACTGATTTTTATTCCTCAACTCTTCAATTTCTTTAGCTTGTTCATCCCGTTGTGGTGGCAAAAAACCTGTAAAGTTGGTTCTTGCTCACTCGTCTCTTCTTGCTCAATTATTTTTGCCGCTTCTGGCTCCTTATCAGACAGGATGTTAGCTTGATTATATCTATTTCCTTCTTCTTCTTCTTCTTCTTCATCTTCATCTTCTGCTTCTTCTTCCTCCTTCTCTTCCCCTTCAACAAGAAGGCCAATCATAATTTTTTCTTCATTAGAGATGTTGGTCATTCGACACAAAATCTGAGGGAAAAAATAAAAAAATAATGTTAAAACGAATTATTTGAAATAATTATACTGCGACCAAGGTCGCAGTACATTTATTAACTATTAAGATAGAATGCGACCATGGTCGCAGTTTGTTTGTCTGGCACATAAATTTAACTGCGAAGACTTGCAGCTTAATACTGCGACCATGGTCGCATTTTATGTAAACGGTATTATCAGGAGAATGCGACCATGGTCGCATTTTGTATGTCCGGCACATTAAATGAACTGCGAAAAGTGCAGCTCAATACTACGACCATGGTCGCATTCTAAGATTATGGTCGCATTTTTAATCAATACTATATGGTATTTAATATTTTAAAACTTACGATATTTGCGTCAAGCTCATTTAGATCAACTTCAAGCAAAGATCTGCTAATGTTCTGGAGGTCCCATCTTATTGCGCGTGGGTTTTGTCCTCCAAACCAGACCTCTGCTCAAAAATAGGAGCCCTCTCACATAGCCAATACTACAAAATGTAAAATTAAATTAGTTTACACCAATATTCACAAGATTATGGGGAAATTTCATACAATCGTGGCCAAATTTTGATATTCATACTTACAATAATTTGCACGGAGCATCCTTGCAGCTCGTACGTGGTATGCCTGAAGATGTCCATTGACTCAATCAGGAATTGCCAAACAGCTTTAGCCCAGCATATTGACCTCATCAGCTGCATATTGGCAATCTGTTCCACAATATACCACGGCACCGTGCATTTACTGCCGGAGAAGAATAGAGTGGCCGACATGTATAGGATGATTATTGTAGTAAAGTCTTGAGCTGCAAGTCTCTGTCTGTCTCTTATAATTTCATGTAAAGTCACTTGCTGCTCAAGCTGTTCATCCTTTGTCACATCTAATTCACCCATCCTCCTTTTCTTGACCAGAAGATCATCCAATGCCTCTTCAATAGATACTTTAGTGATCTTCTTTATATTGAGGAAATAATATTTTATAACCCCTCTATCCTTCATCGTACAAGTCTTATTCATAATAAAATCTGACCCAATGATAGGTAGACCAAAACTTAGGGCAATATCCTCCACCGTTAACTCAATTTGTTTGCTCCCAATTGTAAAGGTCCTTGAATCCCTATCATACTGGTCTAAAATTCTCAGTACAGTAACGTTTGATTTTAGACCCTTTTCACCCCCAAATTCCTCATTGTAGAAGGCCATGAAGATTGGGCCAAATGGGGTATTCTTGATTGCCTCTAAGAAATCGGCCTGAATGTACTTTTTGAATTTCTTTATGAACTCGCACATAGGTTTTAGGCTCGATCTCAGAGGACGAACCTTCATCTGTTGTTTACCTATAGATGAAGAAAAATTAAAACCTTTAGACCAATGATTATTTAAAACCTATAAGGGACTAAAAAGCAAATTAATTTTAAACCACTGCGACCAAGGTCGCAGTCATAAACAGTGCAAATGTAAATAATGAACGACACTGCGACCAAGGTCGCATAAGTATACAGTGCAAACATAAACATCTGCGACCCTGGAATTAAAAAAAATTGACGTTAAATACACTGCGACCATGGTCGCATAAGTATACTACAACGCATATTGAAACAACTGCGACCCATGTCGCAGTATGTAATAAAAAAAAGTACCTTTCAGATACTGCGACCAACGTCGCATTCGTCTAAAATGAAAAGTCCAAAAAATAAAAAAAATTTAAAACTTTACGATCTAAGTCGAACATATCTGCAACTATAATTTTAACTACTGTGACCGAGGTCGACAAATAGTGTATGAAAAAAAATTGGGTTAAAAAATATTAGCAAGGTCGCATACATATACATCGCTTTTTTAAAAAATACTGCGACCATGGTAAAAATAAAAGAAATGAAAAAATTGAAAAAAATGGACCTTTATCGTTGTGTTAGATAATTTATAAATTTAAAAATTTATTCGTCATCTAAAGTTTTAGAATCTCTTTCTTAACTGCGACCATGGTCCCAAGATTTAAAAAAAAAAGTGAGAGAAACGGAAATAAATCTGAAAAAAATATTAAAACTATTAAAATCCATAAACCCTAAAAAATTTGAAAAATATCGTTTTTCTAGTACCTTTTTCGGCGGATGATTTCTTTGGCGCCATGTTTTGCATGTATATTTTTTAAAAAAACGGATGAAATTTGAGAAACAATAGAACTAATTGGATCAGAATGATCAGGTGAAATTTTAGAGTTGTAAATTTTTTTGAAAGGAAATGTTTTTACATAAGGTAAAAGTTTTGAGTGAGGGTATTTTCGAAAATACAATGTTGAGGTGACTGACATTAAATTAGGCGGGATTTTTCGGGTTTTTGTCCGCCAAAATTTATGACAGATTTGTGACTCTGATGTTGCCACGACCCGCCGGCTGAGAAACTCTCTCAGCCGTCGGCTGAGGTACAGTAACCCCCCATATATATATATATATATATATATATATATATATATATATATATATATATATATATATATATATATATATATATATATATATATATATATATATATATATATGAAACGACATGGTTATTACTGGTTCTCTTTCCTTTTTGTAATCTATGGTAGATTTTCTACACTTGACCCTTTTTTCTTTGAGTTTTTAGGATATAGGTCCCTAATTAATCTTTATTTTGATATTAGCCCTAACTCATATTTGGATATTAGTCCCTCCTAATGAGGATAACTTAATATTAGTCCTTTACTATTTATTTGGTCCAAATATATTAAGTAATAACGATAAAAATCTAATTAGAATGTTAAAGATTAGGCCTAAACTCTACAATGGAGTTCTCAACAAATTTGTTCCCGAGCCAATCTCCTCAGTTTATATTACAAATTAGTTTAGAACTTTAGAGTTGCATGAGTGAGAAAAACCAACTAAATGACTCTGAACAAAAACTTTAGAAGAATTTTTTTTTTTTTGCAGGAAGAGAAGTGCGAGCAACAGAAGCCAATAACACAACAAAAAGAATTAAAAAAGTTACCAAAGTTATTAGGTAACTTGGAGTCTTGCATCGACACTGGTAGAAAAAAAAATGATATTAATAAAGTAAAAGTGCCAACATAATTAGTTAATAATAGAATATTTCTTATTTTGAGATAATTTTTTTTTAATTAGACGGACTTGTAACAAGTGAGTGATAAATTGTGGGGACTAATGTCTAAATATGATATTGTCAAGCATTAATATCCAAATAGAGATTTGTTCCCCTTTTTTGTAATTTAAAAGCAACTCTTTTTTGAGAAGAAGAGCGTGGTTAACCGCCAGCCTATGCACACACCATATTCACATATGTCACACCCCATGAGATTCGAATAGGTGCCCAATAGGAAGCAAATCTAACGGCTTACTATGCGGCTAGGGGTGCCATCGGATCGGATACAGATTGGATATTGTTTTTACCATATTCGTATCCGCACCCAACTTTCGGATACAGATACAGATATGGATATTGACGGATGTGAAAAAATGATATCCGTATCCGCCAAAATCAGATATCAGATATGGATCGAATAGTAGCGGATCAGATGCGGATACTAATCGGATAATGAAAAAATAGATACAGTTAAGGATAAACTAAATGGATATACTTATATTAGTTTTTTTGTCTCATCTAATATAATATTAAATGTGACACATACTATGATATTATGTGTACATATCAATACTTTTATCGTATTTATTGTCATTCGGTTTCTATAGTAATGAATTACATGACCTCTAGTGCTAAATATCGAATCAGATGCCACAGTTTATGTTGAAATACTCAAATATCTCATTCTACTCTTGTAAGAATCAGATATTTTCCATTATTACTTTTTCACCAACTCAAATATCAAAATCTATTGCCTTATTTCATTAAAAACTTGCCTTTTTTATATGGATATCATTATCAAGCATTCAATCTTCTGATATCAGATCAGATACGGATAGCATAGTGCTTTTACTATATCCGTATCCGCACCTAACTTTCAGATACGGATACGGATACGAATATTGACGAATGTGAAAAAATGATATCCGTATCCGAGTTGGAGGCGGATTCAGATGCGGATATCCGCGATAATTCGCATCCGATGGCACCCCTGCGTGCGACTATATTGAGAGACAAATTTAAAAGCAATTCTGATGTGAGAGATATAATCAGAGTCACCAGGATTCAAAATTTGAATCTATTCTGCATCCTTATCAGTTTTGGAATTTCAGTATCCCACTATATTTAAATAATAAAGCTTCTACATTTAATTAGATTTATTTGAAAATTAATAAACAGTAGAAAATAAGTAAAAAATAATAATAATAAAGAAGGAAATAATATAAGACTTTCCTTCCTTCCACTTGCAGACTTTTTCTACCCCCTTCGTTTTATAAGTATGTTTGTTCATTGAACGAAGTATCTTTGTTCACCGACCAGAATCAACAAGGTACGAAATTCTCTACACCCCAAACTGTGACCTTCACTCTGTGGTTAAGGGAGAAAAAAATGGAAATGTTAATTAGACTACTGGTAAATATACGGACCAATTTTTTTTTTTTTTTTATTTATTTCTTATTCCACCATCCTTCTCAAAATAAATGAATGAAATAAACACAATTGCCTTGGAGAAGATTTTTCCTTTTCTTTTTTTTTCCCCCCCCCAAAATTCTTGTTGATTACAATTTGCCCAAAACTTTCAAAAAGGATAAAAGAGACACCAAAACAAGAGGGGAACTCTGAAAACAAAAAAAAAAAAAAAAAGAAAAAGAAAAAAATCAGAAGAAAACATTCCCCCCCCCCCCAACAGTTTATCAATCACAAATAATGAATTTACATACTTCCATCACTTAAGTTGCCCAAGGACAGTGGAAAGAAGAAATTCAAAAAAAAAAAAAAAAAAAAAAAAAAAAAAAAAAAAATCCAAGTTCAGTATACGACCTTAATCACCTACAACATCTTTGTATCTGAATTTGGGCTTCCTGAACTCGATGTCATCTTTATAACTTGCAGATCTGTATGGAGTTTCAATTGGTTTCAATAATGGACATGCTATCTCAAATTGGTGGGGCTGTGGAATTAGTCATGAAATCTCCCCTCGCCTGCGCAAACTTGCCATCAGAAACAACTCTGAATTGTGGAGACTTTTCTCCATCTTTCTGCAATCTCTTTAGTCTTTGCAGATCTGAAACTATCTTTGGCCTGCCTACAAAACCTTACTTCACTTCCAAGGGCTGCATGTAGAACAATGTCACCAGCTGCAGCTCAGCTGAGAGGAATCACTGACATCCCAAGCTTCAAACTGTGCAAATCAGTAACTGCTGGAAACTGACACTGGGCTGCAATGCCTGAATTCCCTCAAATGTGTTGACTGACTATCAATTTCACTGCATCAGGTACTTTCTGTTCCTGCCCCACCGAAATTTGTTCAACAACAAACAACAACTAAGTCATTTGTCCCAAGTATTTGGAGTAGGCTACATAAACAAAAGAGAATTACGCCGGTTCGGCACATGGATCAGCTTTCTCCACTCATTTCTATCGAGCAATATGCCTTCACTAAGACCTTTAGCCTCTATATTTTGTCGTATTTCCTCCATCCATGTTCTTTTCGGTCTCCCCTACGCTCTTTTAACTTGCCTTAAATTGATACGCTCTACTCGCCGGACTGGCATCTCTGTAGGTCTACATTGCACATGACCAAACCATCGTAAGCGGTTTTATCTCATTTTCTCTTCTATAGAGGCTATACCTATCTTAGCACGAATATCCTCATTTCTCACCTTATCTCTCCGCGTGTTACCACACATCTATCGAAGCATGCACACTCTGTTACACTCATCTTCTGAGCATGATGTCTCTTTATAGCCCAATATTCTGTGCCATATAACAAAGCTTACCTAATAACAGTCCGATATAAAACTTGTTAGCTCATTTGGATTATGAAATATCTGTGAAATGTTATCTCATTATGTAACAAGATTTAACAACAAGAATAAAGCTCAACTGTTGTTGCCAGGATACATCTGTTCACGACAAATCAGTTATAAGGTTTACCTCCATGGCTACTCATGATGTTGGGTAAAAGGCTTCTCCTCCATGAAAAGCTCAAATTTAGATAGCTTGGAGGAATCATATGTATCGTCTGAATGCGTACCAACCACACTTCAAATGTTGGAAGTATGCTCCAAAAGTTTGCAATTCAGTCATCTGTATCAAAACCTAGGAAACTCATCATAAAGGACTGCATGAAGCTCACCTCTGTTGTTGGCTTGCATAACCTCAATTCTCTGGAGGAGTTGGTCATAGATCATGAACTCCACAAATAGGAGTTGTTGCCAAAGGTTTGACATGGTTGGTTAAAAATGCCTGGACAAAAGTTGGACAAAGCAGTATAGATAGCTCGGGGGTACGAGACAGAAGACATCAACTTCATCACACAGAGTTGATTCTACTTCTACCATTACCAACAACGTCAAAGAATGCAGTACAGCAGTCACCTTCATGGAGCCAGCATTTTTTCGACTATTGGCTCCAGAATCTTTCAGCCTCCATTAATTTCATTAGCTTGATCGGAGGCTTCAAAAGAGGGGAGAATATAAAAACCTTCTGTCCCTTGAGATATTTATACCAGTTATCTCTCCTATAGAAAATGTTGTTACGAACTATGTAATACAAGCAAAAAAAATAATAACAAATACTTAGTTTATTGAATAATACCGATAAAAACTTCACCGGCTCTTCAAATGGTTCATCTCAAGAATGGAAACAAATACCGTATACTGTCTTCCAACAGTAGCACCGGCCAAAAGTAAGAGCTTGATGTTATCCCCTCCTAACCTACCAAAATCAAGGTGTTGGATAGTAGCAGCAGCTAAGAAAGCGCACCAGCTTCTTCCTTTTCTGCAAATAATACAAATAAATGTTAAGATAAAATAATAGCAGCTGGAGTTCAATTATTATAATGAAATATTTGAATTTGGCCTTGTTGATGGCTCCTCTTGAGAAACCATATTCAGTACAGTTTCAAACTTTTCTAAAGGACTGAAAACAATTTTCAGGTTGTTATGGACAAGATAACATTTTCATGTTTTAGAATCGAGGGTAGTAATGGTACCAATATTATCACATCCTAGCATCACCTCAAGCACACAACATGAACAACCAACCAAGAAGGCAAAGCCAGGCCACTTCAAGAGCACCACATGAAGTATAATGAAGGGAGACACGAGATTACATGGGACATCCTCCTTCCCTCTCCTGTAATGTCCATCTAATATAGGCGACAGCTAAGCCATTTCTCAACCTAGCTAATCTCGGGTGATGTATATGGTGCTAGTATAGAGCTTAGGGGAACACTACCCATCATCCAGTAGTTAGATGACCTAACTCAATAGAGATTAATGGAATTAACCAAATAGTTTCATGGAATCAAGCGGAATACAAATTCATGATGTATGGTTCTTATTAAGGACTTGATTACATATCTTGATCACCTTTACTTTAGTGTCTATTAGGATTATGACTTGAATATGTCGTGAAGATTGATTAATGTCAGATTTTGCAGTTTTCTTTTCTGGATCTGTTTTGAGTCCGAGTTGGATTCAAGTTTTCTTTATTCTGATTGAAGGTGTTTTGAGTCTGAATTGGCTTCAAATTTCTTTTATTCAGATTGAAGGAGTTTGTTTAAGACTAGGAGAGTTTTATGGTCTATAAATAACCACTTAGGGGTGATCTTCAATGTATTCCAAGAGAATCCTATAAATTTATAATTCTTAAAGGTATAATCATCTAGGTGAGAAATTCGTGAGAGAATCTTAACCACAAGGGTTCTCTATTCTTGGCGGCCATCAAGGGCTTATATCTTCTCAGCGTGAGGTGTAAGTAATTATTATTATACCCCCAAAGTTTTAATAAAGTTTCTCCCCCTTCTCCCGTAGACGTACACAATCTGTTTGATCGGTGGAACTACGTTATATTGTCTGTTGGCTTTTTATCTACTTTGAAATATCTTCTTCTTCTCTTCTTAATGTTGCATTAGTAGATCCTGTGGTTTTGTTTCCGCTGCGCCGCCCTAGTCGATCCGGTCATGGGGGTGACCTCTCCTGATACCACAACAATTGGTATCATAACATACAGATTGAAATCACATCAAATGGTAACAGAGCAAGGTAACTTGAAGATGTCTGCGATCAAGTTCAATATTCAGAAGTTCGATGGCGTCATCAATTTCAGCAGGTAACAGATTAGGATGAACGTCATTCTTACCTAGAGCGGGTTAAAGAAAGCACTACTCGAGGAAGAAAAAGCCTCAAGACATGAAGGAAGAAACTTGGCAGGAGTTGGATGAGAAAGCCTTGACAGCTATTCAACTTTACTTGGTGGATGAAGTGCTGGATAAGTTTTCTAGGGAGAAAACAACGTTCTCGCTGTGGGAGCGACTTCAGGACCACTATCTGAAGAAATCGTTGACGAATCAGTTGATTCTGAAGCAGCGTCTCTTTCTTCTCCACATGCATGAAGGTACACTTATCAAGTCTCACATTGCGAAATTTTCTCTATTATCAATGATCTAGAAAAGATAGAGGCTAAGATAGAAGATGAGAATCAAATACTTCTATTACTGTGTTCTTTATCTTCTTCATATAAGAGCTTTAGAGAAGTTACCATCTATGAAGGTAAGTCAACAGTCAAGGTCAATGAGGTCAAGGAGCATCTGCTCAACAACAATAAATTTGACACCCAGTTGACAGGTGAGTCTCGTAATGATGATTCCGGGCAAGTTCATTACTTAAGGGAGAAGAGTAATAATGGAAGTTCCACGGATAACTCAAAACACAAGAATTTGACGTGCAACTATTGTCACAATAAGGGGCATATTAGATCTGAGTGTTGGCTTCGAAAAAGAAACAACCAGATGCTAATATCACTGAACTGGTTGAAGGATATGAAAAACAGTACGATATTCTATCTGTTACAGACAGACCAGTTGGTAACAAAGATAGATGGGTCATAAATTCTGAATGTTTACAGCATATCAGTTCCAATAGGAAGATGTTCTCTTCATGCACTTCGGTTCAAGGGGAGAAGTCTTCATGGGGAATTCTGCTATAAGCAAGCTGATGGAGAAGGAACAATTCAGTTTCGGTCTCATGATGGATGCATCACTACTCTTCAAGACGTTCGTCAAGGTACAATCTCATATCTCTTGGAGCCCTACATAGAGAAGGATTCTGTTTCAGTTCAAAAGGTGATCTTATGAAAGTTTTCAAAGAGGCTCATGTGATGATTCAAGCCGAAGGTGTCGGCAATGTGATATGTTGCGGAATTCAGAGGTTACAGTTGATGCATTGCATTTATCTTCGGCTTCAAGGCGGTGGTTGTGGAACAATCGGAGAGTACGATGGATTCGAGCTCGGATGTTTAATTGTACCCCGAAAGGAGATTGGGACTTGGCGCGTAACAAGGTAGTTCAGATTGTTACTCATATGATGAAGCAAATTCTCATAAATCTTGTGTAGATCAAGGAGATTATTAGGTAATAAAGTTCAAGTGGTCCTAAACTTATTCTACCTAATCAAGATATGAACCCCATAAGGGTGTTATGGAGAAGAGAAGTGAGATAGAGATGAAGTCGAGTTTGTTCAATTGTGCGTGGATGCGAGCACATGGAACATGATGGCTATTCTCGGACTTGGACGTATTCAAGTTAAGAGGGAGATTGTTAGGATTATGATGTGAATACGTTATGAAGGTTGATTAATATCAGATTTGACAGTTTCCTTTTCTGAATCTATTTTAAGTTCGAGTTGGATTCAAGTTTTTCTTTATTCTGATTGAAGGTGTTTTGAGTCTGAATTGGATTCAAGTTTTTTTTATTCTGATTGAAGGAGTTTGTTTAGGATTAGAAGAGTTTTATGGTTTATAAATAATCCCTTAGGGATGGCCTTTAATGTATTTCAAGAGAATCCTATGAATTTATAATTCCCAATAGTGTAATTCATCTATGTAAGAAATTCGTGAAAGAAGTTTAGCCACAAGGGTTCGCCGTTCTTGGCGGCCATCAAGCTTGTAACTTCTCAGCGTGAGGTATAAGTAATTTTTATTGTACTCTTTCAAAGTTTTAATACAATTTCTCTCCCTTCTCTCGTAGACGTACACACGATCTGTTTGATCAGTAGAGCCACGTTATAATATGTGTTGACTTTCTATCTACTTTGGAATATCTTTTTCTTCTCTTCTTCACGTTGCCTTAGTAGATCCTGTGATTTTGTTTCCGCTGGCCGCCCCAGTCGATTCGGTCGTGTGGGCGACCTCTACTGAAATCACAACAATTAGTATCAGAACATACATATTGAAATCACATCAGTGTCATCCTATTTGTGTTTCCTAGCCTTTCACTGATCTTGGGAAATGATTACAGAATCCATTCTGTTCCCAAAAAAAGAAGCTTCCTTTTCTTTGTAAGAAGAAGATCAAAAATCTAGTCGGCAACTACCCTCACTGGCCTTAATCCTATATATTAGCGGCTCAATTTCTAGGGCGACCTTAGGCGAAAATTTCAAATAGGCCCTTTTAAAATATACTTTAAAAAGTAATTAATATTAACTAATATTTATTTAATTAATATTTTATTGAAAAATAATTCTTCTAGCTTTTTAAGAAGCAAAAATTTTAATTAAGTTTTTGTATTCAAGTTTTGCTAATGTATCTTTTTCTATAGAGTAGTTACACCTGCCGTCAGTCTGAGGTCTGGACGACGGGGGCGGTGAAGAGCGAGGCTGCACAGAGAGAGAGTTTTAATTTTGAAAAATTCTCTAATTATAATTAAATAGTTAGGTAAAGTGGAAAAGACATCTGAGGAAGTGGAAGAAACTCCTCTTTAATTATAATTAAATAGTATAGGGAGTGGAGGATATTAGCTTGGGAAAGTGGAAGAAACTCATGCTTTTCCTGTTAATATAAAAAATGAAGAGGGGAAAAAAATAAAAAAGCGTGGATGACAGGATTCAAACTCTCGCAGGCAAAGCCCACACAATTTCTAGTCATGTCCGATAACCACTCCGGAACGCCCACTTGAACAAACAAAAAAATATTTTCTATATTTTCTATTTCTTATTTTAGTTAAATATTAATTTACACTATAATTTTGGAGGCCCCATTATATTTGGGGCCCTAGGCGACTGCCTCATTCGCCTAGAGGTTGAGCCACCCCTAATATTCTACTTCAACCCCCATGCTATATTAGTCACTGCTAAAGAAACTTATTACCCAGACTTTGCTTACTTTTAACATTAATAACTCTAGATATTGGTTTTGCAAGACTCAAATTATTTTCTAGCACTACTTTTTTTCTCCCAAGACTCTTTTTTTATCTTGTAGCATTTTGAGTGGAATGAATTTCTCATAAACTAATCATGAAGCAACAATGAAAAAGCCTTTATCTCAAGCCTTTGAAAAGTGCTACAAGAATCCACCCAGCTATGTTAAGAGCATTTGCCTCTGTTAGATTATCGTCTAAGCTCCTTAATCACTCTACATTTCAGGGGGTGGCATGCGAGGTGTTGCTCTGCAGGAGTTCATGAACACATATTCTGTATGACTTGTTTCATGGAGACTCAAAAATATTTGTTGTGCTCGCTATATGGTATCTAATGCAACCTTCCTCTGTATGGGCTTGAAAATGACATGAAAGAATGAGATAGCAGTGTACTAATGAAGTTCATTCATTCATATTCTTTTCTTGTAATTTGCAATCAGTATTTGTCTTCCATTAAAAATTATACTTCCAGTTTTACGGTTATCTAGTTCTTTTCTACTGGATATTATGCATCTCATATAGAATTCAGGTAAATCAATGCTTACTATTGATGCTGCTTTTTTTTTGAGAGAGAGGTGGGGCTTTAGCCCCAATAAGTTTACTAAATTAAAAATAATGAGGAAAAAAAAAGAGAGGGTGGAAAGAATACTCCCACAAACTCCTCCTTCCTCAAACCATCACATTTGTATCGAAAAACAAACACACCTCCTAACCACATAACAAACACACTCCTATACATTGTGCAAACACTCCTGCATACTCGTACCTCAAGGCTTGAGGCATGCTCCCACTCTCTTTCTTAATGTCGACAGTTGCAACTCAGAACCAGGCCTCTCGCACCTGGGGACCCTGACGGACCGACCCGGTGATCAAAAACAATCTAAACTCTTCGTGGGAGCATTCTGTAGCAGCAAACTCGAGGACTTTTACCTTCTCCCTGATCCCTGCCTGAACATTTTGTTGGAATTGAAGAATATGAAGGCGAATCTTCGAGTTGAATTATGGCGAGATCCGTTGATCGAATCAACTGGATGATGGTTGGAGTGTGTTCTCCTTCCATTGGGGATGAACGTGGTATATTCACATGTTCAATTCCGACTTCGAATGAATGAGATATTCAAGTCCAAAGATTGCCTAATTCAAAGCCAAATGGGACTAAAGGTAGCTAAAAGCATTTAGTCCCACATTGGCCATGGGATGGAAGTTTGTGGTGTATATATAGAGAAAATTGAGAACAAAGGGCGTGCCCTTTGGGTACTTGGAGTTTTCGCGCGCGAAAAGGAGGGAATTATGCTCGCACATGCGCGCGCGCGCCGCCGATGGCGGCGGCCGGCCGGCCGGCCGGGACCGGGTCTGGGTTTGGGTTTGGGTTCCCTACCTGGCCTGGTTCTTTTTGAATCGGGTCTTGAAGTATGGGCCGAACCAGCTCCGCTCCCGAACCGGACCGAACCCGCTCCGCTGTCAGGTTGCGAACCTGTTGGACTGCCAACAGTCGCGAGCCAATTGGACTGCCAACGGGTGCAAACCAGTTGGACTGCCAAAGGTTGCGACCAGTTGGACGCCCAAAGTTTGCGATGGTTGGGTCGAAAGGTTGCAATCTTTCAGTCCTGTTGGCCCCTCTTGGAGTGCTATATAAAGCACTCCAAACTCTCAATTGAAAAACACACAGAAAACACCAAATTCCAAATATCTCTCTCTATTATCTGAGTTTTGATCTGCGCGAAGTGATTTTCGGCGTTCTGAACTGTGCTTCCAGCGTGAAGTAGGAAAGCGGCTTCCAGCGAGAAGTGGGAATCCGAAGCGACTTCCAAAGGAGATTCTACAAAATTGTTCTGAAAGAGGAATCAGAAAATTCAACAGATTCTTTTATAAGAATTGTTGTCTGAATCTGGTACTTCTGAAGAAAGATATTCTTCTACCTTCCTTCGTCCTCAACAGTGGGTGCTCCTCCAGAGAGTAAAGGCAAATATTCGTTTGAAATTTGTCCTTGTACCGCTGCTTCAAAGATCCTGTGAAGGTACTGGTTGACTAAGGTTCGACCGTACGGTGATTTGGTAGTGCTATCCAAATACCGTGAAGGAGTGTTGTATCTTGGGAGACCAGCGTCCATTATCCCGTTAGCACTGGTGCGGGGGACGTAATTGTCTTAAGGAGATTCGCTCTAAGCGTACCTCACTCCAAATACTGTATAAGTGGATTAAGTCCTTTATACAGGGGATATACTTTACAGTATATCGAGACTGATTTATATTCAGTCTAATTGGTGCTTTAACTAAGGAAGGAAATTGAAAGGTGGTTCTTAAATTAAGGAACGTTCTATTGAACGGAAAACTTCCCACCTGATATTTGTCGACCTGGCCAATTAGATTGTTGATATATCAGTGATCTTGATTAGTTGTCAGATTGATTTCTGTTAAGCAGATATCCAACACATTTCATCTACCATCTGGTCCGCGATCCTCCGGGAGCCACAAGCTGTCACATCTTTTCTCTCTTTTAATTGGGTCGGACCCAGGAAGTGAGGGCAATTCTCAATTCCCTCCACTGAACCCGAACCGTTCAACGGTAACACCCCCCCATTTGATTTCAAATTTGAAAATCCTTGATCTCCACACCCGACAGCACTGCTGCTCGGCGTTGCCACTGCCGCTCTTTGTCCCCATCGCACAAATGTCCTTCGACAAGACATCAATTCCGTCGTCCTTGTCCTCTCGGCGTTCGTCTTCAGCTGCTTGCCCGGGATGCACCTCTTTCGGCGCCGCTTGCCAACTCCGTCGAAGAGTGTCATCTTCGGCCGCATATACCTTGGTGAGAAGCAGACGCCCCCCCTTGTAGTTGATGCATTGCCGAGGAGGCATCGTAGCCAAGATCCGTCGCTTTAACCGCCCGTTTCGGTGGTGCTCTGGTGGTAGGGGTAAACCCAATTTCCCCCTCCTCACCCATCGCCTGCCTAGAGCTTCAAAGCACCGGAAACTCGAACGACTCCTTCGATAGCTTCGTACCCCCGCTCACAACTTCGGCGAAGCGTCTTTTACATCCACTATTACCCTCCACCTCCATGGTCTCTGCTTGAAAACAGAGTGATAGTGTCCTTCCTACAACCAGGCCAGCGATCACCCCCTAGGAGAGGGAGAACCGAAGGACCATGTCACTCCGGCTGTCAAATCTTTTGACCAGAAGCCACTAGCCTCCCCGGACCCCCGCAAGTTCGAACACCAACGTCGCTTGACGTTCCCCTTCTTGCTTCCTTGTAGCCTCTGTTCACCGCTCGACACGTGTAGACTCTTGCGATGTGCCCCGGCTTCCGGCAGATAAAGCACACAACACTCGTTGTGCAGGCCGCCTTCCAATGGCCATGCCGGCCACAGATTTGGCACACATAGTTCAACATTCTCTCTTGAGAAGCACTATCTTCACCATTGTAGCCTGCCATCTCTTATTCCCCCTCGGTCTCTCTTGCGACCCTGTACTTTTGATGCTACTTGCTTGCTAATATAAAATCATTATCTCTTCGCCCGATTATTGTTCCTGACCATAACGGGGAATTTTTGATAAAACACATTATCAGCAAGAGAGATGGTCATATACAACATTGTAAGAAGATTGATGAAAAAGATATTAATTGGTTAATAAGACATGGGTTGGATAGGAACCAAGGTTTTATCTCAATCTTGTATTTCATTTTAAATCTTTGTACTTATTTTTTGTTATTAACAAAATTCAGGCTATGCCTTGACCAAAAAGAAACAAGAGAGGTGATCATAACATTAAGACAAATCATAAATCAAATTTGCGAATGAAATTGAACTTTTTGGGTCTCCATTTTTAAATGTTTTCCGTAGATGATCATTCTTTATATAAAATCTATGAAGCATGGACACAACCAAATGCTCGGCGTGTCAGTGTTGAGCGCGTATCAGACACGAATACATGCCCGACATGAACTCAACACGTGTTGGACACGGTTCAGGTTGTGTCCAGCTCAAACCGTCCGTTTTTTAGCATGAACACGGACTCGACACGGGTCGGATTCGGCTTGGACACGGGCGAGTGTGGGCGGACAGGTGCGGGCGCGGGTGAGCGAAACCTGATCGATCGATTACAAAACCCTAATCGATCGATCTGTTCGGTTCATTTCTCGACCTCATCATCTCTCTCCTTTCTATCTCTCCACCTCTCCCCCAAATTCGATCGGCAATCGCTCTCTCCCCTAAATTTGATCGGCAATCGCTCTCTCCCTCGCTCTCCCTCCAATTCTAATCGGCGAGGCCCTCTCCCCCCCCAAATTTCAATCGGCGAGACCCTCTCTCCCTCTTATCTGTGAAGAGGAAGATCCTTTCTCTAGTGGTTGATCTGGTTGAGAACGTGGCGGTGGAGCTTGTAGTGGTAAATCTGGTGGAGATCGTGGTGTGGAGCTCATCTGAGGTAATCTCCATCTCTCTCATGTCTCTCTCTGCCATCTCTCTCCCCCTGTGCCTCCTCTCCATCTCTCTCTTCCATCTCTCTTCCCCTGTGCCCTCTCCATCTCTCTTTCCCCTCATTCGCTCTTTGTCTCTCTCTGTCACTATCTTTGCTCTCTGCCCCTCTCTCTGCCCCTTCTCACTCTGCCCCTTTATTTTCTTTCTGTCTCTCTCTGCCCCTCTACCCCTCTCTGACAGTGAGACAGAGAGAGGATCAGAGATTGAGAGAGGAACAGAGAGCAGAGAGAGGGAGAGAGAAGAGCAGATAAATGTAGTGAGACAGAGAGAAAGAGGAGCAAAGAGATTGAAAGAGAGGAGCAGAGAGACTAGAGAGAGGAGCAAAGAGAGGAGAGAGAGGAGCAGTGAGACAGAGAGAAGATCAGAGAGACTGAAAGACGATGAGCAGATTGCATGATTCAATTAATTTAATTAGATTGCATGATTATGTGTAGAATTTTGAGTTTAATTGATGTAGAATTTTGATAGTAACTGATGTATGATTGTGTAGAAATTTGAGTTTAATTGATGTGTGAAATTAATACACAATGTATGATTTGAGTTTAATTGTTGTGTGGTTATCTTATCTCAATAATTTGTTGAATGCTTTTTTTGACATAATATTGTTATGTTTAGAAATTAGAGCAATATGACTCTGATAGAAGGTTCTTCAAGTGGTCCGGTGGATGATTATGCACCTCTTTGAAAGTTTATAACTAAACTGAAAAAAATTGAAAGGGAGGAGGAAATTAGAAATGGAAATGTAGTTATTGCTTTGAATTATTCAATGGATCATATTAAGAATCAAGGCCCATCTCATGCGGATAAGCGGATAAGAAATAAAGATGTGTGCAATGATTAAACCCCATAACATAAGAGATATGATAAAAGAGATGGAGTAAGTGAAAATGAAAAAAATAAGATTGAAGGCTTCTATGCCTAGGAACATAACATTGTCAATATTATCAACGTTAAGTGTGACAAGTGGAAGTGCAAGTGGTCCAAGTGCACCGAAGAAGAGGAGGGGGGTCAACACCGTGGATCAAGCATTCAATAAAGACGCAAGGGATAAATTAGATTGCATATTATGAGGATGTTCTGTACCGATAGATTATCATTTAATTTGACAAAAAATCTATGATATGCCAAAGTATTTAAATTTGTCACAAACAATCCAATCGTTGGCTACAAATCTCCAGGCTACAACTCTTTGAGGATCACTCTCTTGCAACGTGAAAAATCTCACATAGAGAGGTTGATGGAGCCCATCAGGGCCACATAAAAATAAAAAGAGGTCTCCATTTGTAGTGATGGATGAGCGAGTGCGCAAAAGAGACCTCTCATTAATTTCATGGCAATCACCAAAGTGGCCCGATGTTCTTAAACTCCATAAATGTCGAGGGAGAAGTAAAAACCGACATTACTTTGCGGAGAAACTTGAAGATTGCATTAAAGAGATTGGTCCTCAAAATGTCATCCAAATCATAACCGATAACACTTTGCATGTAAGGCTGTGGGTGCTATTGTGGAGAGCAAGTATCATCGCATCTTTTGAACTCCTTGTGTAGTGCACAATCTGAATCTTGCACTTAAGAATATTTTTGCAGTTAAAAATATGAAGGCAAATGTTGTACTTTATGCTCAATGTAATTGGATCACGGAGGTCTCAAATGATGCCTTAATTATAAAGAATTTTATCATGAACCATTCCATGAGACTTGCCATGTTCAATAACTATTCCAAGATGAAACTTCTTGCGGTGGCGGAAACTAGATTTGCTTCTTATATTATCATTTTGAAGAGATTTAAAGTCATCAAAAGAAACCTTCAAGATTTGGTCTTTAGTGGTCGATGAAACATGTATAAGAAGATGATATGGGACAAGCATAATTTGTTAAAGAGAAAGTCCTAAATGATTTGTGGTGAGACCAGATAAGCTACATCATTGTCTTTACCGAGCCAATTTATGACATAATAAGGGTCACCAACACCGACAAGCCATCTCTTCATTTGGTGTATGACATGTGGGACATAACAATCGAAAAGATTAAAAGTGCCATTTATCGACACCAAGAAAAAAGGAAAAATGAGCAATCACTTTTTTATGATGTTGTACATCAAATCTTGGATGATCGATGGAATAAGAGTAACACACTACTTCAATGTTTGGCACAGTTTTTGAACCAAGATAATTTCTAAGTTTGTTATAATTTATTGTCTTTAATGTGACATTCTTTAATGCGGTTATTCTTTATATTAATAGGTATTATCATGATGTTTGGCTTAATGAGAATATAAGTCGACAAGCTCCACAGCAAGATGAAGAGATCTCTTCTAAAAAAAGTAAGTGTTTGGAGAGATAGTATCCCAACCCCGAAGAAAGACGGGCGGTGAGCATGGAGTATGCTAGATTTTCGGGCACTTTGGGTGCTTTCCATGATAGAGGATTTGTGAATCCGAAGTGTTGATGGTTCTTTATGGTTCATCAACTCTAAATTTACAAGTGTAAGGCCCAAAATAAATTAGACTTTAAAATATAATAAGTCTAACAATCTCCCACTTGGGCCAAGCAAGTCATACTGAATAGATATTATGCATAACTTTATGACGTCAAAACTTTAACCGCCGACAAACCACGTTTCAAAACAATCTGGTCCATTAAGTGTCCTGCCACCGAACATGGCGATCGTTACCTTCTGTATAATCGAGGTAGGACCTTCCACATCACAAGTTTCAGAACCCCTAACGACATAGATCGAATGTGGACGTGTAGCATGGAAATGTCCTCTGATCAAATAAGGTACAATTCCAACTGGCTTCCACTTTATGACTCCAACGAGTCTAACCTTATGACTCCAACGAGTCTCACTTTATGACTCCAACGAGTCTAACTGCTAATTCAACAAACTCAAATGCGCAAAAGTAAACTTTAGGAGAAGCAGTTATAAATTTATTTATCAGAATCAACAAATATCCATAAAGTGCACTTAGAAATAATGTCTGTTACATAAAATTATCCACTCCCACAAAATTAGGATATCATAATGACTAGTCATCCCATATGAGCAATATCCTTAAAGCTTCTAGGCCAACCACGTTCCTCCTCTTATTGTGAAAGGAATTGGAGTGCATACTCATTTATTCACTCCTTAAAAAGGAATAAATTAACCCTAACACGGTGTATTGTGCATAACAATCTCCGTTTGTTTTTTCAAAATTTAGTAGAATATAATGAAAAGGAAATAAAAATGTGAGATATTGACGGAGATGGCTTTGACTCATTTCAGGATGCCGGTGTTCTAGATTTTACTACTCTTTCTCTTGATGAGCCTATGATGAAGGCTGTATTGTTTGTGGATGATGGAGAAAGAGAAACTGAAGAAGTCATTGGACTAGCTTCGACTTTATTTTGAGATATATTATGGCGGTTGTAATTTTGTTTTGAACTTGTGATGTTAAGTGGTTAACATAGTTGATAACTTGTGAACTTTTGTTGTTCGGTTGTAATATTGTTATAGACTTGTGATTTTTATAGTTTGAGCATGTGTTGATTGATATTTTAGTTTGTTGATTATTTGATTGAGATTTTATAAATTTATTTATATAATAATAATAATAATAATAAAATATTTCTTGTCGTGTCCCCGTATCTTTTTTTGAATTTTGTCGTATCCTGTGTCCATGTCAGTGTGGTGTCCGACACCCAATCCGTGTCCGTGCTACATAGTATAAAAGAAGATTCCTTTTTATTAAGAGTGATATTTATTGGGATGTCTTGAATCCTAACCCTAGATTGTTTCAGTTACCTACTGCTATAGGACGTTTCCAGAGTTGAGCTGAGCAAAGAGCAGCAAGTGAATTCTATCACTTGTGAACTTTTTTGGTATTCATTCAGTTATGTTTTATATGCGAACTTGTTGAGGGGTATTTGGGGATTTTTCATTGAAAAAAGAACTCTAGGTTATATGGTTTGCTTCCAGCCGAACTGGGATTATTCTTCATATGTGAATTCTACATCTATGAGACGAGGAGATTGAGATTTACGGATCTCTTCTGTATTATGTAACTTTCTCTTTCGAAAAAGTGAACACCGAGGACATAGGACTTATTCTGAACCTCGTTAAATCTTTGTGTTTGTTGTTTGATCTCAATTTGTGTTTAAAACCTCCTTCCTTTTGGACAGAAAGGAGATGGTCAATCTATGTCTCAGTGGATTTCATCTCCACTAGATTTGTCTTTGTTTACATGAAAGGAATTACTTCCCAAGGTAAAATTTTATGGTTTCCTTTCAAGGCATTCTTTCTGGGTTGTGTGAAACGGGATCTTGCATGTTGGTCAAGAGTGTTTCTGATCATCACCATGTCTAGGGAAGTAAGGCTTACAACACTTTCCTATAATCTTCATATATAATTCATAGTGATTAATATTTCTCACTGAATCATCTTTACATGAGGCCATTGAGTTGAACCACATTATCCAGATGATCCATATTTTGGAAAGGGAGATCCCTAGTTATCATTATTGGAGTACTTAGGAGCAAAATGATTCTCGCATGGAAGATCAAAAGAGTAGAATGTGCAACATATCAATAGGATGGACAATGTAACATGTCTCACACTATGGTTAACATAATTTGCACATTAGACAAGTACATTAGCTTCATTGAATTCATGCAATCTTACCAAACATGTTATTTTCCTAAAGATTGTTATTTTCTTTCTTAGATTTCTTTCCCGGGTGGGTCAAGGTTGAGGTTTGTGGTGACTTAATATTTATGGTCCTTCTTATCTCTTGACCTTTGAGCCTACTCTATTCTTTCTCCAAGTCTGACATTTGCTAAGACAATGCATCCATTGATACCTTTGGTCATTGTTGCTACTTTCTGCCTCAAATAAAAGATGCCCAATTTTTACATAGGTTTTTTGATCAATGCATCATGTCTAGCCATTTTGCAATTCCTGATAAGCTTGCATTATATAATTAGGTAACAAAGGACCTCATGGTGACTATTAAGTTTAACAGAGGAGGTAGTAGCTCTTAACAGAGCTGAATGGGAAAAGAATGATTCACAGAGTCTCCCTAAATATTTAGGAATAGTAGCTAAGTTGTTGTCATTTCTCTTGTAACTAGAAAGAAATTTGGAAATTTTTTTCAAACCAATAACACTTGACTGCAGATTTTCCTTTGCTCTAACTCTTGATCATTCTTATCCTACATAATATACATGCACTAAGGGCACATCAATTAGCATGAAAGTGCTATGGATAGAAAGTGTGTGTGTGTGTCACATACAAATGAGGAAGCATTTATATAGAATATATAACAACAAATAGCAAGTGCACACAGCCTCAATATCGCGATCCTTGCATCCTTTCTACACAATCTCAAGGCAGGAGGAAAAAAAATTCTTTTACCTTGTGGTTCACTTGATTATATGGCTGGTACGGTGGAACGATCAATTCCTGGTCATTGCCAAAGCTCGCTGTCGTGATGTCGCTCTTGTGCTCCTTGCGGTTGGCACGCGCCCGGGAGAACACCACCGAGTAGTCTGGTGCTCCTCCGTGCCTTTGGTCCCACCCTCCGAATTGCGGCACAGCCATCCAGTCTGGTTTCTGAGGCAGACACAATTCAACGCTGTGATCAGATCATTCAGTTCACTCACAATATGTACACAAATCCTACAGGATCACAAGGATGGCGACATTGAGGCAAAGTTCAATCAAATAACGTGTCAGATTTATGTAAATGTAAGCAATATTGCGCGAATGAAAAGAAAGAATGTAAACAGTGTAAGAGCAAATAATAATAACAGACGATAAAGAATCAAGATCGATGAAATTATGGGTCTTTTGATGGATCGAAGTACCTCCGGACGACGGGTTGCCATTGTTGGGATGAGGGAGGGGGCACGAGGAGAGGCGGAGAGAAGAACAAACTGCATTTATTTGGAAATTTGAGGGAGGAAGTTGAATGCTATAATTAGGAGGAGGTCGATTAACCAGGAGCTCTCCGTGAGGACCGGAGCTACATTTTGACAAGCATGGTGCCATGTAACTAGCATGAAGATCCCTTCAGTGAGGCCGTAGGAAACATGAATCAAAACGCCCACCATGTGTTCGAAGAAATACCGCAGCAAGCCAAGCACGCTGCTAACTTCTCTATCACTGTTCCTTCCACAATTCTCAATGTCATGGTTGCACAACACCAAGATTCAGTCAACTTCCATGGTGATGTCATCCTACAAGGGTTTGATCCGCAGTGCCAGGGAGAAATGTGGGCAAAGTGTGGGAGAACGGACATTGCCGCCCATCAAAATGATGAAGGCACCGAAGGCACCACCAGATGAAGTCACCCACCAAAGTGATTAAGGCACCCATCAAAATTTTAAAAATGACCAAATTACCCCTCTCCCTCCTCATTTGCTCCCCACCTCCCCTTCTCGCTTGCCCGTCTCCCCCTTCTCAGCCGCACTAAGCCCCCGCCTTCGTCGCACGCCTGCCACCCCCCTTGCCTGCTGTCCATCCCCTCGCTCTCTCGCCCACCCCCCTCTTCCCCTCCCGCCTCCCCCCCCCGTCTGCGACAAGTTTGTTCAGCCACGTCATGGACGAACAGAGCTGATCTGTTCAGCAGACCGAACATAAAAAGTATATTCGATCATCTGTGATCAAACAGATCAAAGCTATTCGGCCATCTGTCTTCGAACAGATTAGTCGGGGTGGGGGAGGGGAAGGGGCGGGCGGGAAGGGAAAACCCACTGCGAGCGAGGAAGGGGGATGGACAACATGCGGGAGGGGAATGGGTAGCGAGGAGGCAGGCGCGGTGGTGAGGGGGCAGGAGACAGTAAGGGGAAGGAGGGGGGCCGCCGACGGGGGGTGAAGAGGAGGATGAAGGATGAGAAAGAAGTAGCGGCATTTTGGACTTTTCCCTGAGGTTAAATCTGTCAAAAAAATAATGGCATTTTCATAGTTTTTAGTGGGTGCCTTTATCAGTTCTGTGGGTGGAAATATCCGTGTTCAAGTGTAGGCAATTGCCGATACTTATTACTTAATTTGGATATTTTCTTTTACTTGTCAAAGTCATGTGCATCAAGTGCAGGCAGTGAAACTAGAAGTCAAACTGAGCTTTTTTCTTTAAAAAAAATTATTAGAATTTTTTTATATGTCTGGGGGGAAAAATCTCTCTAGTTCGCAGTGGACTAATCTCCCCCACAAGCAAATAGACGCTCCCAATTAGACCTGCCAGAGCATACAGAGAAGAGACACCTTTTAGGTTAGAAACACTGGCGTGATGCCAGCCTAAGACCCTCGGGCGTGAGGATCGGTAGGTGGAAAGGAAAAAAGGACTGACACATGAAAACTGTCAGTGTGGTGAAAGAGTGGACTAGCACAGAGAAACTGCAAGTGTAATGGGATGTACTAGCACAGGAAAATTGCTAGTGTGTAATGGTGGACTAGAACATGAAAACTTCCAGTGTAGTGAGAGGTGTGTGTGCAGTGGGGAGTGGGGTGTGCGCGCGTTCTCAAGGTTAGGGAAGCGACCCCTTCTCCTTGAAGAAGAATGATCATGTATATCTGACATGGATGCTTGCATAGAGGCGGAATTGAAGGATTGTTATAGCTGCACGATTTGCATGTACTGGATTTGTTGCAGTGGTCGTGATCACCGGCACCAGTCAGTTGGGATTTTATACGGAAAATCTGACACTGTCCATAACTGTCCGCACACGTTATGAATGTGAGGAAGGATGGAGCTGCATAACTGTCAACGGAGATCAAGGATGATCAGTTGTTGGAGCTTCAGGTTTGGAGCCGAAACCTTTAGAACGAAGAGGGTCTCGAAGTGGAGAAGACCCAGAGGAGGTGAGAACTTCAGAGTGATAAAAACCTCGGAGTGGTAAAAGTCTCGGAATGGTAAAATGCGGCTCCAGATCGGAAATGTCTTCAGGATGGTAGGTAGCTCCAGAAAGGCTGGATGTGGCAGAGGCTTCAAGATGTACTTGAGAGTTGTGGATGTTTCAGGAGAACTGCTTGGCAATTTGGATACATGTTATCATCCTAGTGCGGGTCAAATTTTGACTACTACAATATGTCTTTAGAATTGATTTTCATGGTGAAATTAGTCTTGCTTAGGTACTCAGCTAGTAGTTTTCGGTAAAATTGATTTACTTATTTCTTTTTTTAATATAGGGTTGTTTTAGATTAGGAAACACATATTTAGTTTTAATAGAAATTCTTTTGTCAATCTTGAGAATATAAATTACTTATTACAGTTATAGATCTAAATACAAATTAGAAACTAACCAAATTAATATTCATAATTTTATACAGAAAAATTATAATTCAAATATGATTTCCAATTACAAATAGTGAGAACAAAACATAGCATACTAAAATAAACGGAAAATAATAAAATTATTTGAAAGCTTAATTTTAAATTCTTTTTACAGAAAACACAAAGACCACTAATCATAATTCAATAGAAATTACATTAACGTGTGCTTTTAGTCTTCTATTTAAAGCAAAATTTTATATAAACTTTGAAAATCATACGAATAACATTGATATAGTGGAAATGTAATCTATAATTGTTTTTTTTTTTTGAAACACAAGTGGGAGCTGGATTTGATCTTGAGATTTTTCACAACTCACTCTCACCTTTTTACGAGTGAGCCAGACTTCACTGAGCCTACTGTTGCTTTTATGAGCGGATAAAATTAGCATGCAGAAGGCCTATTTTGATTTGCTATATTTGGAGAGTTTTATTTATACCTATGATACCCAGTCACATGCAAAGTTACAATCTATATTTATTTCTGGATTTTTTTTTTTGGTATCAATGTAATCTTTCCTCTTATTCAGAAAATTTTGTTTACACCTAATTGTTCCCTAGTTGTATCCAATCGCACCTGCAATATTTGTCCATATAATTCACTAAATTCATTACCCATGGTGCATAAGACAATCAAGGAATGTGCTTGGGTAATGAATCAGTCAAAGGAGTTTTCTCTCTCATTTGCTTGGAGATTCACTAATTATGTTGCTCACAGGACAGTGACAATTGTCGTTTCAGCTAAGATATTTGGGATCTGGTCTCGAACGCTTGTATTTTCAATTTGTATCAATAAAAATGATTTTCATGTGCTGCTTTTATTGTCTACACTATTGATGTTAATTGTTTCATGACATTAATAAAGTACTAATATGAATAAATAATTAAGTATTTAAAATAATACCAATCTTATTTACTACTACAAATAAACGAGTAATGATAAAAAGATAAAGGGTTAATTGCGGATACAACTGTACTATAGACACTAAAGCAGATACACCCTCTCAACTCTTTTATTAACAGATACTCCTCCTGTTTTCATATTTTTTTAATTTAAATTGAGTTAATTTCACGTGAGGAGAGGGAAACAATTAATATAAAAGAGCAATATTGCTAAAGGGTAGTTGGGGAATTAAAAAAATATGAAATTAACCCAATTTGAATAAAAAAATGAAAATAGGGAGTCTGCCTGCTAACAAAAAAAAAATTGAGGGAGTGTATCTGCTCCAGTGTCTATAGTACATAAAGTGTATCTACAATCAGGGTCAGGGAGAGAAGAGATGGAAGCTATTTTATTTTATTTATTATTTAAGTTTTATTTTTTTGAGAGAGAATAGGTGTTAATTTTATGATCCCAAATTGGCTTGATATCTATTTCCCTTTCTGTGATGTAACAAGAGTCTTGACAAAGTCAGCGGACGGAGGAGCGGGGCACCCAGAAAAACACTTTCAAGGTTATCTTAAGATTTTCTTTTTTTTTTGGGGATCAAATGAAGAATGAAGTTAATTGTATTTGTTTAATTGTTAACTAATTTAGCCGAGTTGGGTATTAGTATCATCATCTTGTTAGCGGTTGGCTTGATATTCCGACTTGTTCGAGTTGGTTTAAAAAATTTTGAATTCAGTCAAGTACTTGAGACATTTAGAGTATTGTACAGTCTTTATTTGAGTCGATCTTCAATACAAAAGTTGTAGAGAATTATTTCATTTGTCTGTCAAGTTTTGAATCACTAAAATCAGAGTAGTATTGAAGAAGTTACCCGCAATCAAAATACCATATCTAGTCAAATTCCTGGTGCATGAATTTACACGAGGAATTTCAAAGAGTTGTAAACTCCCCAGAGTTCCTATGCATGCATAGAGGTGGGAAGATAGTGAGGACCTAGAGGGTTCACTCAAGCCTAAATAGGCATGCTCGCTCCTTGTTGTGGAGAGGCAAGCGAACAAGAAGCAAAGCAATTGACAAGCAATTTGTATATTCTTGATTTTAGGTTAGAAGTGTGTTTCGCTTATTTTCTCTTGAGAGATAAAGGGTTCAAGTGGAGGAGAGTTTCTCTTTCTTCTTCGAGGAGGGCTCTGGCATTACATTTGTAAAAGGTGGGTGTATGTGAGCTAAGTACGACGGAAGTTGGGGTAGTCGGGTGTGCCGTGTGCCTTTTACCCTTTTACTGATTCTGACATAGTGAAGCCTCCTCGGAGCTTCAAGCTCAACTTGTGGGTTTTTTTTTTTTTTATTTACATTTTTCACGTAAATTATTGTGTTCATTTGTATTGTTGCGCTACATTATTTTGATGCGTTGATCATTTTATTTGTCTGTTTCAAGTGTCATCAAGAACAAGATTCTAAAGGCAGCGTTTTGACCGCGAACGCCAACACATCTTACTAGTTTAATTGGTTATTCAAGACATAATGAGAATGTTCACTTAGGTTCAAAACATTTCCAGTGGTATGGTTTTGTTCACTAGGATGATCCCATGGCTTTTTCTTGGAACTCAATTCATACATTTCTGAAAGAGTGGGGATTTAATTTCATGTGCTAGTTGACTTGACGATGCCTCAAAAAGATTTGATGTAAGACAATAGCTCAAGTATCCAGTTGCTGTTGGATACTAAAATGAACATAGTAACTAAAATATATTCTTAGGCATTCCAATAATATTTTCATCAAATTAGTAACTATTATTTCCCGAAACCATTCGAGAAATTCAAAAAATGCGCATCATTCCAGAATCCATAGAAATAATTTGCGCCCCCCCCCCAAACAAATGTCATTGATAGATTTCTAAGAACACTGCACATTGAAAAGCCCTCACACAACCATGAATGCTCTTTTTCATCACTCCCCCTCTCAAAACACCCTCATGATTTCAACAATAGTGTGTATGATATGAAAACCGTAAGCTCCTGCAAAGACAAATTCATCAGCCTACAATCTTTCTGAGTTTTGTGTTTGATCAGAATTCTACGTCCCGTCTCTTCTTCGGGTTCGCGTCAGGGTTTCCTTTCTTCATCATCGCCACAAACTCCTCGTAATCGATCCTTCCATCCTGTTCCTTGGCAGAAGAAACTCAGATTAGCATCTTTGTACTAGTTTAAAAATTTGAATTTTACCAGTTTAGCTCTACGCTTACGTTGTCAGCATCAGCATCTGCAATGACATCCTTGATTTCTTCGACATCGTACAGTCCCTTCTCCTTGAGGGCTTGCTCAAGCTCCTCTCTTGTAATAAAACTACAGGGGGCAACAACTTGAATCAGTATGCAATCCAATAATGAATTCTAATATTCCTGCTAAACTGATAACAGCACTTACCCGCTGTTATCCTTATCGAAGTACTGGAATGCTGTGTACAGATGCTCCTCTCTGTCCATTCTGTTCAAATGCATTGTTGCGGTGATGAATTCCTCGTAATCGATTGTCCCATTTCCATCAGCATCAGCCTGTGTTAAGAACAGGAAAGTGCATAAGAGGAGGGAAAAAAGGTTTGGCAGTCTCAATCTGAAGCTTCACTCTCTCTCAATGAAACTTACAGCCTCCATAAGCTGTTTAACTTCGAGCTCTGTTAGCTTTGTTCCCTGCTTGGCAAGACCTCCTTTCAATTCCTCAAGAGTTATGGTCCCGCTGTTATCAGTGTCCATGCTCTTGAACATCTCCTTCAGACCCCGGATCTCTTCTTCTGATAAGCACCCGGCTATTACCTGTAGAGTCAAAAAGAATATATGAATTCATCAGTCTTTAGAGTTTTCCGACATTATACTCTTCCGATATTTTGTTCACATGTAGGAGAAAAAACTTTGATCATTTCATGATTAGATGATAATAGAGCAAAGCGAATTAGTTTACCCTCAAAGCTGCTTTCTTAAACTGGTTCATCGCCGTGAATTGTTTCAACCTGTTGAGGACAGCGTTATCAAGAGGAGTATCTGGTGCCTCTCCATCTTCTTTGATCCATGGATGATCTGAAGTGAGTAATACAAATGTTATTTCACATGATCATAGGCTAATGGACTTTATGATCAGTAAAAAAAAAAAAAAAGAGTTTGTTCCAAAATAAAACATAACTAATATGATCTAAATAATTCACTTTGCTGCAATTTCTGCCAACCAAACCATCATACTTACTGAGGACTTGGAAGGCTGTTAGTCTTTTTTGAGGATCTTTACTGAGCATCTTCTTGACAAGGTCCTTTGCCCCGTCTGAGATGTTTGGCCATGGATCGCTACTCAAATCAATTGGTCCCTCGAGGATAGCTTTGAAGATTCCATTTTCCGACTCTGAAATCATAATCCAGATTCGGATCGTTATAATTATTAGATCTGTGTACAAATAACAAGAAACAGTGAGATAGAAGAACAAGTTACCTGCCCAAAAAGGAGGAACTCCACATAGAAGAATATAGAGCATCACCCCTATGCTCCATATATCGACTTCTGGTCCGTAATTTCTCTTCAGGACTTCGGGTGCAATGTAATAGGCACTGCCGACTATATCTCTGAAGACCTCGTCTGTTTATCAATACTTTGTTAGTCAACATCTCTGAAGGACAATGTAATAGTTGTAATATTGTTTAAGATAAAACAATGTCGAATTAGTATGAATCGGAACAGATGACTTGAGATCATGGTTAATGAGAACATATAAATAATCAATGCATGATTTCTGCAATTCATTTTTTCTAACAAAAATTAATCAAATCGTGCAAGCATTATACATATCAATGATTTGAGCATATGCAAGATTGAATCATGAGGGGTTCAAATCTGGAAAGGGAAATTAAGAAGGTGCAGGTGGTCTTTTATTCATTATATGTGACAAACTGTCAGAAGAAACATCATAAATTAAATTGACAACTTCAGTAATTTTATTTATAGACTTTGCAAGGAAAAACATAACAGAACTTGATTAACAAAAATCATAGTGATCGGTATTTATTCAACAAGAACTAAAATTAAGAAAGATTACAAAGTAAGGGTGTCACAAAAACCAATCAAGTAAATTGCATAAAAGAGGAGTCTGTATGTATACCTTGTTTGAAGAACACAGAAAGACCAAAATCGGTCGCCTTCAATGGGGCATCCTCCTCCTTATTCAACAATAAAAAGTTCTCGGGCTTGAGATCTCTATGAATCACCCCCATCGAATGGCACGTGTGCACGATCTGCACAATGGTCCTCATCAACGAAGCGGCAGCCCTCTCCGTATAATGCCCCTTGGAGATAATCCTATCGAAGAGCTCCCCTCCCTCGCAAAGCTCCATGACAAGATTCACCGAATGCTTGTCCTCGAAAACCCCCTTGAGCTCCACAATGTTGGGCTGCCCTCCCAGATGGTACATGATCTGCACCTCCCTCCTCACGTCCTCGATGTCCTCCTTGTTGACGAGCTTCCTCTTGGCGATGGTCTTGCACGCGTACTGCTGGCCGGTGGCCTTCAACGTGCACAGGTGGGTGACACCGAATTGGCCCCGTCCGAGTTCTTTGCCGACCGTGTACGTGTTCTTGATGTCCTCCATTGGTTTGCCTAGGACCGGGCCTATAGGGGCTGGTTTGGCGGGCTTGGTGGAGGAGGAGGAGGAGGAGGCGGCAGCGGGAGGGGGAGGGCTGGAGGCCCGTTGAGAGGTGTCGTGTTGGGAGGAAGACGGAGAGGAGTTGTCGTCCGAGGCAGGGGCAGGCTCAGATTTGTCGTTGGAGAAGCAGTTGCCCATCGGAACGAGGGCAAGAGAGAGGGAGGGAGAGGGGAGGAATTGGGGGAGATGGGGATTTTGGGGGTAGGGGTGGGGGGGTGAGAGAGGAAGGAGGTGAGGGAGGTAAAAAGAAACAGGGGAGAGAAAACAGGGGAAAATTGATAGGATATTGGATGGTGGGGGAATTTGAGAGGAGAGGTGAGGAGAGATTGGCGGGAACCCAACTGTTTTTTAAAGGAAAGGGAGTCTTGGGAGGGGCAAGTGGCAGTGTGAAATTGGATGCAGGGGAGGGGGATCCAAATTTGTATCTTGGAGTTTTTGAACAATTTTGGTGTCCTTTTTGATGAGATTTCCGTATATTTTATTTATTTGTAAAGGCTGTTTTTTTTAAAGATAAAACCGTGAGGGCAAAATTCCCTAATGTTTCATTAATAAGAACTTGACAAAATATTATCAGACATGTGATTCATTATATTTGGACATCCTGTGAGGCGTGCGTGCGGTTCATTGTATCTAAACCTCCTGTGTATAGACATGTGGTTCATTGGACGCGCATAGTTTCCTTATTCTTCTCTTTACATGCCTACACACACATATTGATATAACCCTTTATGAAAATATATACTGAAATTTCTTTTCTCAAAATTATCATGGTATCAGAGTCATTCCTCTACTGATCATCGTTCTACGCTATCAACGAACCAGCGCTGGGTCATGCTCATGTAGCTGTGTCTAGCACCGTGCTCCATCTTCCGCTATTGTCGACCTTGACAGCATTTTACTCCAGCGGCGCCCTCGGCCCTTGCCTCCACAGCCACCCTCGGCCGTCACCCCTCCAGCGTAGAGGCTTCCTCCTCTGAGATCTCTCAAGTGCGATATCTGCCATCGAGATCTACCTTGCTCTGCCACTGCGAGTTTTGTCCTTCTTCCTCCAGCGTTGCCTCTGCCACCTTATTGCACAATACACGCAATCGAGTTCTCGTGAGCCCTTCTACTTCTGTCCTCGTTTATTTTGCAGCACAATTAACGTGGTCGAGTTTTCGTCGTCATTCTACCTCTGTCCTCGTTAATTATGCACGCGCCATTAGTGATCGCCTCTGCCCTTTTTGGGCGATTCTGCCCGCATCTCGTCTCGATCGTCGATATCTAGTTCTCATTGTCGACATCTTTATCTTGTATGCACGTGTCACCTGTCATCGTCTCTACCTGATGCAGCCGCTACGCCATCTCGTCCCGATCACGATCACCAAGGCGCAGCCCTCTCATCAGTTTCGCGCAGTCTTGATTAAACTCTCGATGTTTGATTCACCGTGAGTTTAATGGGGGTGTTAATAGACATGTGGTTCATTATATATGGACCACCTGTGAGGCATGTAGTTCATTGTATATGGACCTCCTGTGAGGCATGTGGTTCATTATATCTAGACCTCTTGTATATAGGCATATGGTTCATTGTATCTGGACGTGCATAATTTCCTTATTCTTCTCTCCAGATGCCTATATACATTGATGTAACGCTTTGTGAAAATATATACTGAAATTTCTTCTTCTCCAAATTATCAAAACCATCACCAAACAAGAAGGGTACAAATATGTAACACATGTACAATTTGAACCGTCAAAAATGGAAAAAAAGAAGGAAAAAAAAAGACCACCGAGATGCCATCTGAGCTCCTCTCATATCGCGATATCTGCAGGTCAGATCTGACCGTCTCGTCACTAGCTCCCTCCCCAACTGAACGTTGCATTCCCCCACTACCGCAAAGTCCAACTCTCTTTCGGTCGGATCACGGTATTTGTACAAGCTGTTGATGATGACGATGATGTTCATGTATATTTCCTTTCATAATAAGGCAAATCTAGAGAAGAAGTAATTCAATTTCCCATTAACAAAATAAAAATATATTTGCCTGTGAATCACAAAGATGAAAGGAAATTGTTTACTGTTTATCCTAAAAAGCAAAGGAAAAGAAAAGTAGAAAAGAAAACGTGAAAAAAAAAAATGAAAGAAGGCAGATTATGTATTATTTGTATATTATTTGTATAATATATTGGCTGGAGTCCTTTGAAACTTTTGGTGAATTTAGAGATTTTGAAAAAAGATTTCTCTTGCACCATGTCACACTACCTCAATCCTCTAGAGTCTCTTAGAAATTAACTATGAATCTCTAGTTAATTAATTACAAATCATCACTGCCATCAAATTAAAATTTAATCGTGGATCTTTAATTGGTTGACTAATTAATTAATTATCATCTCATTGCCCTAGAATGTTTCTTGTGAAAAAAAAAAACCATCAAATTAGTGAGAGTTCAATCATTAATCTTTTATTGTGACCCATCAAAACAGGAATTTAATCATGAATCTTTTATTTGATTGAGTTAGTCAATTATCACCTCATCAATCATCACTCTAAAGTTTCTCATAGAAAACAAAATCCATCAAATTATAATTCAATCATAAAACTTTAATTTATTGACTAACAAATAATCACCCAAAATTCCTCAAAGGAAACAAAGTCCATCAAATCAAATTATTAATCACCCCCTCCTCTGACATAGAAGAAAACCCATCAAATCAAAATTAATTTATAAAAAATTAAATTTATTGACTAATGAAATAATTAGAATTCTAAGTTTGTTTAGGGAAATAAAAATTTCTTGAAGATTATTAGTTACCTAATTAGAGTTGAAGTAGAAAATATATTATTACAATTTTGATATCAACTCTTTTTGCAATCTTCTTAATTTTCTCAAAAAAGAAAATCTTGATTTTACTTAATTGATTTATTTTGATAGATTCCATAACTTCTCAAAAAAAGTAACTATTCACAGGAATCAATTTGGAAATAAGAATCCACATTTGATTAATAAAACTCAAGAAAAAAGTCCTTTATTTGATTAGAAATAAGATATGCTAAACTTCTTTGCATTCTAAGGATAAAAGGAAATTGCAGTGAGAAGAAAAGAAAGTAAAAGGAAAGATATAAAAAAATGAAAATTATATTATACATTAGTACATATAAGTTTAGGTCTTCTGGAATTTTTTTTGGGGAATTTATAGAATTTTAGGAGATTCTTTTTGCACCTAGTCGCCGTACCTCATTCTCTTGAAGTTTTCCATTGGAAAGGAAATCCAAAAGATTTATATCCACTCTTAACTTATAATTGATTGAGTAATTGACTATTACAATTTCTAATTTTTCTAGAAAATTGAAAATTCATAGATGTTTAATTAATCATACTATAAGTAAAAAAGCTGATCTGAAACGTGTGCGAGTGTTCGAAAATTAACGATAATATTACTAAACTCATGCTTCACCAACAAGTTACAATCGCTGGATAGGAAAATAAATTAAAACTAGTAACGTCACGTAGATGGACTTTCACATGCATAGTCAAACAATTCTAGACTCAATGATCGCCACACTCTTCCTCCTCCATTGTCGACACCACCCCCTTCCTCTTTTTTTTTTTACAGCTTCTCTTACGTACCCTCGTACATTAACAGCTGGAAATTCGAATTTCAAGTTGTCTATTACTGAATTCGTCGATCTCATCGAGTTAGGCGTAGAAAGGCTCTATAATATTCCAACACAACTCGGTCAATCTACTGTAAATTATTGTAATCCAACCATGTATTCTCGACAGGTGATTTTGCTTTCCAACGCATCAAATATCATCGAGTTTCATTATCTCTATTATAGAAAATTTTATCATCTAAAATTTTATCAATTTTCTCTGTTGTCTTAGGATGCCCCTCTAAGAAAATGGCTCAAGGGAGGACTTATTAACCAGTAGGATAAAATTGCGTAGATTTAAGACATAAAATGATTTCATGAGGCCTTTTATCTGTTGTCCTATTGAGAGTGTATTATAAGAGAATTCAGTGATAGACAACTTGAAATCCTCACTTCCAACGTGTTCACATATGGGAGTAGGCAAGAGAAACAGTAAAACAAAAGAGAGGGGGTGGTGTCAGTAGAGGAGGAAGAGTGTGGTGACCAAAGCAGGCAAGAATAGTAGGGGTCGGCAGTAGAGATGTGGCGACCAGAGTAGGCAGGACACTACTGCCGACTTCACCTTCCCCTCCACCACTTATTGCTACTTCCTCTTTTTTTCCTACTATCGTGGCTTGCTCTGATCGCCACCGTTGAAAATTTTCTTTATGAATTTGGAATGTTAAGCTCAATTCAAATAAGTTTTGGTATGAAGCTCTAACCTCTTTATCTCTTTCTCACTCTCTCAAATTCTAATCTCAATTCTATCATAAAATCATAATCCTAGTTCTAGTCCTCTTCACGAAACCTTAATCTCAATTCTTCAATCCCTATTTCAAAAAATAAAAAACTAGAAAAAAAATTAACCTTCATCTCTGTTGGCCCAAAAGCCCATCACTCTAGTTTTGATGATGATTAACTCATATAGTTATAATACTAATGATCTTGTGATGTTTAAGTCTACAGGTTTAATCAAGATCTTAATTTGGTGTTTAGCTTCATCAATAGACTTAAAGTTAAGGTTCGAAGCTAACATGTGTTGATTCAAGAGCTCAAGTATAAAAAACACATTATGTACTAAAAAAGAATCTAGCTCAAACGAATCAAGTTTTAATCGAGTGAAGAAGAAGAAGATCAAGAAAGAAAATTGAAGTTTTGTAAAAGAGTTTGTAATTATTTAGAAGTTTTGTAAAGTTTAGATTACCATTAATTGCTCAAGTTTACACACGCACGCAAAAGTTTTCTATATTGATTTTCATTGATTATAGAATTTATGGGCTTTATATGATCTATATCTTAAATAAATAAGTTTTACAGTTTGGAATATGTGTTGGATTTTATCCACAAGTATTAGAGTTCTATTTTTTCAAAGAAACTTATTTTGATGAGTTATAGATTTAATTTTAATAAAAGTTTATTTTATAAGAAAAAATCTTAAAAACAAGTTTAAATTATTTGATATGTGTATTGTAATTTGTCTATACACATTTGTTCTTCAATAGGGTTTGAAAAACTTATTTTTGTATTTTATACAAGTCTTGGTTTAACTTGTTCAAGCTTAAAATTTAAGTTTTGAAAAAATAATTTTTTATATAGTTTATATTTCAAATTTGTATTTGATATCTAAAAAAGAAGTTTCACATGTTTGTAATATGTGTTGATTATTGATCACACATATTTGTACTCTAAAGTATTACATGAACTTATTCTTGTAGATTTTATAGGAATTTATTTTGATTTTTTAAAAAGATTTTTTAAAAGGAAAAATGAAAATCTGTTTTCGGCCTTGGTTGATCAACCAGGCGATTGAGTGGATGTGTCACAAGTCAATTGGCTTATGCACGTGATTGATCGGGCGGTCGATCGATTACCTGAGAACAAACTTGCTCTCTCTGGTCGGTCGACCGATTAACAGAGCAGTATCCTCTCGATCGGTCGACCGGGTAGTGGATCAACTTCTGTGAGAACAAATATCTGTTCTCACATCAGCGACCGGGCGGTCGACCGACAGGTCCTAATGGCGAAAATCATAGTTGTTGGGCGATCAACCGCTAGGCTATTTCTGGCCTAGTTTTGCCCCAATGGCTAGTTTTTATTTGGTGCCTATATAAAGAGATTTTTGGGTTGAGTTTTAACTAAGGTTTTCAAGAGATTATTTTTCTATACTTAATAGAGTTTTTCAACAAGTTTTAGAGCCTCATTTCTATATCTTTTAGGGAATTTATCAAAAGAGTTTTCTTGAGTTTTCAACTTCCAATCACTTAGTTTTCTCACACAAGCTTGAGCTATCACTTCTATATCTATCCCATAGGGATTTCTTGTTTGTAAGAGTTTGTTTTGTGATTAAGAGTCTTAATCACAAGTTATTTTCTATTGTATTAAGTGGCTAGAGATTGTGTCCTCGAACGAACTTGCGACTTCATGTTTGTAATTCTTGTGGGAACGAATGAGGGACTTGCGGGCCGAGAGTTCTGGAGAGAACTTGTAGGTGCTGCGATAACTAGTGATCTTGCGGAATCGAGCTAGTGAAAAATTTTTATTGCGGTAAAAGCGCGGACGTAGAGCAAGTTGCTCGAACCTTAAAACAAATCTCTCGTATTTGCGATTGCTTAACTTTCTCTCTCAACTCAACTCTCTATTTATATCCTGCATACTTATTATCATGATCATCTTTACATGCTAGATATTGTGTTTAATTTCTTTATATGTTTGTTGTAGTTTTATTTATATGCAATTGTTAATTAAGTTTTTAATTTTTTCATTTGATTAGCGCATCACCTATTCACGCCCATCTACGTGATTACAATCTCTCCCTTATATCTTTCTCAAAAATCCACACAAAAAAAATCCACCAAAAATACAAAACCCTCCTGTTTATCTCCCTTCTCTCTCCCCTCACTCAAATCCAAACCATCGTCTTCACTTCCCCACCTCCTCGACAATAGCACATCAAGTCGTCCTTCGCCTAGATGTTCTGCCATGTTTGGTTGAAAAGATGTGAAGTAAAATTTCTTTGGGTAGATGAAATATTACAACGAAATAATTCTGATTACAAAAGAGGGATATATATTTGAATCTCCTCTTTATTTAAGGCTGGGTTCTTCGTGTGGCAATGGAGAGTGAATCTTGTTCTCTATTGACCGGCTGAACGACAAGCTTCTCTTGGATCGTTTTATGGATGTAAGATCACTCTATTTAGATACGACAAGTGTTGGAGTTCTCTTTTTAAAGAAGAAATTTCTTTCTTTCTCTCTCTTTTGAAATCCCAAAACTTCTGAACTTTATGGCTATTTTGCTCCTTTAAAAAAGAAGATCTCTCATTCAATAGCTTTCATGGCTATTTATAGGGTATTCAGGAGTAAAATTGCTCCCTAGAATCCTTTTATAATGGGGATTAACTCCCACATTATGTAGGTATTAATTGACCCAGTAATGGGGCTGTTACAATTGAAAGCCCTCACGGGTTCTGTTCTGTTGTTGAAATGTGGGGCTCGCAGGCTCGCGTTTGAGTTAAGATGTGGTGTTGTCTGAGGTCCGCAGTTAAGTTGAAACGCGTTTCTGGCTGAGCTCCTCATTTGAGTTAGAACGCAGGCTTGGCTGAGCTCCGTATTTGAGTTAAAACGTGCGGGCTTGGTTGACCTCTGCGTTTGAGTTAGAACGTGGGCCTGGTTGAGCTATGCGTTTGAGTTGGAACGCGGGTCTAGTTGAGATTCGCGTTTGAGTTGGAATGTGACTCTGACTGAGCTCCGCGTTTGAATTGAAATGCGTCGGCTCTGCTTGAGCTTTGTATTTGAGTGGGAACATGGGCTTGGTTGAGCTATCTGTTTGAGTGAAAACATGATCTTCGTGTTGGAGTGAGGTCCACATTTGAGGACTTACCTTCAATGATTTTTAGACAGTCTACAAAACTCCATCCAAACTTTTCGAAACTCTACTATTGACTGGGACGGATTTCAGAATATTTTAGACTTCATGTAACGCCCCGATCCCAAGGATACGGAGACGTTATGGCGACGTACATACGCAAGGCGGAAAACCCCACGTACGTACGCTAAGCCTCAGTACAGTAAATAATCTCCATATGTAACGGTCCCAGTTAAAAATTTCCATTTGATTACAATCATCTCAGATAATCCAAGCGTGGGACCCATCAAGATACAATACTTCCATCTTCGAAATTTCGGCAGCATCTCCCCTAAAATATGGACTATGCCAATATACACCACTACATATAATGTCCACAATGGACATAACATCTCCAACTAAACATTTCGGCACAATTTGCCTACTTATCAACAAAATTTAAATAAACTCTCCTTACAAAATCTTGCATTCACCCATCAAACACCAAAGGAATTACAACTTCCTTTCTCACAATACATTATAATTATCATAACATTGTCCAAGTCTTTCCATACATAATATCAAAGTTACTTACCAAGTCCATGTTCAAATAGCCACACACAGAGTTATACATACATTCCCAACTTGCGAAATTACTTTTCATACATCAAGTTCCCACATCTATATATATAATAAACAGTTACAAAAGTAAACAAAATATGACGTAGATTTTAATCACAAGCATTACATGAAAGTGGTCGATCGCTCCATATCCAAAGGATTATAGAACTTACATTGGCTTCTTACCCTTGTCCAAACCTGAAATTTACAACATGAATAGACATGAGCTTGAAAGCTCAGTGAGTAAACCATTTAAAATATACTAATCTAATTCCATATACCAATTGGATTTAAGTTGATACATAAGTTTACTAAATTAGTTTCCACTGTGCTATTACATATCCCCATTTTAAGTTAGATGTCTCAACTACCATGAAAAATTTAATAAAGCATATTATTTTTTTACACTTTAGCACATAATAGTCACCGTCTTCTCCCTCCTGCCGGTTCTCGCTCGGCCCCTTCCTCCTAGTAATATATATATTATATTCATACATATAATATGATTTTCACCGTCTTCCCCCTCCTACCGGTTCGCGCTCGGCCCCTTCCTCCAAATAACATATAAATATACACAAATGCTAAAAATAAAGTTATCACTGTCTTCTCCCTCCTGCCGGTTCTCGCACGGCCCCTTCCTCCAATAATATATACATATATTACATAAAACAAATTTTCACCGTCTTCCCCCTCCTGCCGGTTCTCACACGGCCCCTTCCTCCAAATATATAACAATATATAACACATTCAATTTAGCAAACAATTTCACATACATACTTCATATACTACGAAACGTAGGCAAGCCATCCACTTGTAGGAGTTAACATTAATGTAAATATATAACCTCCTAATATATTCAACTTATTCTTTTAATAAGAAAGTATCACAACACCCAAAGATTTACATGTCGTGTACACACCTAATATTGACATAATTTCCCCTTATGATTTCATACTACAATACTTAGTCCGACATTGCGCATTTATAGTGACTAACTAAAATAACGGTATAACATATACATACACATAAAACGTAGTGCCGATCACCATCATATGCAATCTAAACATTTCCCGTGTTATGTTAATTCATTCACATACCCAATAGTCAAAACGAAATTTATCTCAAGTTCTTCAATATACTAATATGCAACTACTCTAGGTAGCGCACTTCTTATTAATCTTTAATTCATACATGCTATGGTCTCTCCTACTTTTCCTTTAATTCTACAACATGAAACCTTTTTATTTTTTCATTATATCTAGCAACTTACATACAAATTTAATTCCATTTTTTTTTTTCTCCATCAAATCCTTAATGTATCCAACACTATGAACTTCAACTTTTAACTAGATAACACTTGTAGTCTACTCACCTTGTTTGATGAAAACCCACGCGAAGAACACCGCCTCTTTCACCCACCGAATCAAGCCCTAATTCAATAAATCCTAAAATTAAACCATGACACAAATTGAAATTTAATCTAGGGAAATTTACAGATTTTTACCTCAATTTAGTTGTTGTTTTCCCCAATTTTGTTCGGAGAAATTCTGAATCTAGTTCAATCTGCGGATTCTCCCGAAATCCAACTCAAAACCCCCTCCTCCTCCTCCACAGTGCCGCCCGCACTTCCCAACGCCGCCCGCCGCCGCCGCGCGCCCTCCAGCGCCGCCGTGCGTGCTCGGGATCCGGGCTGCGCGCTCGCGGCCTTCTTGGCCGCGGCGCCTGCTCGCGCGGCGCCCGCTGCGGCGCCTGCTCGCGCGGTGCTGGCCGCGCTATGGTGCCGCGTGGCCTTCCTGGTCGCCGCCTCCGGCGCTAGGTGGGGGTTGAAGAGGTGAGAGGGGGAGAGAGAGCTCTAGGTCAAGGAGAGAGAGAGTTGGATGTGGGGTTTCGTTCTCAGCCCGAAGAGAAGAGGAAGGAGAAGAATTTGGGGGAAAATTTCTTTGTTTTGTAAAGTCATTATTTTCCTATTTAGTTGTTTCCCTAGTTGCTAAGAAAGTGACACCTCTCCCTCAATTTCCAAGGTGCTCTAATTAACTCCCACCTCAAATTCTCTTTTGTTTATAGGTTGCCACCACATCATTAAGTTTTATAATTAATTTAAAAAAATAAAGTATTTAGGTATTGTATTCTTAAGTATTATACCCTTATTACATATGTACCAATACATAGCACTAAAAATGTGAAATTGAGGATACTTAAGTGTACATAAATACATACAATAATTCTAATATTTTCTAAAATTTGGATTAAGCTTAACACATGATTGTCACACTGTTAAATAGATTCATTTAGGCAATAATCCGGATTTAGTTAAGTCGGGTGTTACAGTACTACCCTCCTTAAAAGAGTTTCGTCCCGAAACTTAACGTACCTTGAAATAGTTGCGGATGAGATCTTAGCATTTCCTCCTCCGGTTCCCATGTAATTTCTTCCAGCTTTTGACTTCTCCACAAAATTTTCACTAAGGGAATCACCTTGTTTCTCAATTGTTTCTCTTTACGGTCAAGAATTTGCACCGGCTCCACTGCATAGGACAGATCTTCTTGAATTTGTAGTGGTGAATATTTGAGGACATGGTTGGAATCTGGTATGTATTTCCTTAGCTGTGATACATGGAACACATTATGCACTTTTTCCATCTCAGGAGGTAAGGCTAACCGATAGGCCAATGGTCCAATCCTTTCCAAAACTTCAAAAGGTCCAACATACCGAGGTTCCAACTTACTTCTCTTGCCAATGCGCACTACCCCTTTCATCGGAGATATCTTCAGAAAAACCTTGTCTCCTTCCATAAATTCCAGGGGTCTCCGACGTTGATCTGCATATGCTTTTTGCCTGCTTTGAGCTGCCCTCATCCTTTTCCTTATTGTCCGGATCTTTTCTGTAGTTTCTTGGACCATGTCTGGACCCAGTAACCTTCGATCTCCCACTTCTTCCCAACAAATGGGTGATCTACACTTCCTTCCATATAAGGCTTCGAATGGTGGCATTCCTATAGTGGACTGGTAACTGTTGTTATATGCGAACTCCACTAATGACAAATGCTTCTCCCAATTGCCCCCAAAATCTAATGTACAAGCTCTCAGCATATCTTCTAAGATTTGAATAGTCCTTTCAGACTGCCCATCAGTTTGCGGGTGCGCTGCTGTGCTAAGGTGAAGCTTGGTTCCCAGAGCTTTAGCTAAACTGATCCAGAATCTGGACTGGAACCGAGGGTCTCGGTCTGACACAATGGTTTCAGGCACTCCATGAATTCTAATTATCTCTTGAAGATAGATTTGTGCCAACTTGTCCATTGAGTAATCCAACCGAATGGGTAGGAAATGTGCGGACTTAGTGAGTCGGTCAACTATCACCCAGATAGCATCATGTCCACGAGGTGACTTGGGAAGTCCCGACACAAAATCCATAGTAATATGATTCCATTTCCATTCCGGAACTTGGAGTGGCATTAACAGTCCCGGGGGCTTCTTATGTTCTGCTTTAACTTGTTGACATATTAGGCATTTTTGCACGAATCTTGCTATGTCATCCTTCATCCCTTCCCACCAAAAATTTGTTCGCAGATCTTGATACATTTTAGTTGCCCCAGGATGAGCTGTGTAAGGAGTGCAATGAGCTTCCCTCATAATTTGTTCTTTGAGTTCGAAGTTGGAAGGTACACATACCCGGTTTCCCTTCTTCAGAACCCTTTATCAATGATGAAGTCTTGTGTTTCACCCTTTAACACTTTCTCAAAGTTCTTAACTGACTGTTCATCATTTTGTTGTGCCTGATGGATCTTATCATAAAGATCAAATTCCACTCTAACCTGATTCATCTGACTATCTCTATTGATGATCTCCCTTGGTTGAACCTCAATCTGCATCCTCTCTATTTCCTTTAACAAATTGGCTTGTTGAGTTAGTAGTGTAGCTAGAGATCCCTCTGATTTGCGGCTAAGCGCATCTGCTACCACATTGGCTTTCCCAGGGTGATAGTGAATATTCAAATCATAATCTTTCATCAGTTCCAACCATCTTCTTTGGCGCATATTCAATTCTTTTTGAGTAATATATACTTCAAGCTTTTATGGTCTGTATAAATATCACAAGACACACCATATAAATAATATCGCCAAATCTTTAGGGCAATATAACTGCAGCCAGTTCCAAGTCATGGGTGGGATAGTTCTTCTCATGATTTTTAAGTTGCCTGGAAGCATATGCAATTACTCTACCATGTTGCATTAATACACAACCCAGCCCCGACTTTGATGCATCACTGTATATAACATATCCTTCAATCCCAGAGGGCATGGCTAGGATTGGGGCCGAAGTTAGCTTATTCTTCAATTCTTGAAAACTCTCCTCCTGACTTTCCCCCAAAGAAATTTGAGATTTTTCTTGGTCAATTGTGACAATGGTGTCGCAATCCTGGAAAATCCCTCTACGAACCTTCGATAATACCCAGCCAGTCCTAAGAAACTTCGTACTTCTGAGACATTGGTAGGTCTGGGCCAATTCTCAATTGCTTCTATCTTTCCTGGATCCACAGATATTCCTTCTTTAGTAATAATATGACCAAGGAATCCAACTTTTTCTAGCCAGAACTCACACTTTTTGAATTTTGCATAAAGTTGCCTTTCCCTCAATAACTGCAAAACTATTCTCAAATGCTCTTCGTGTTCTTCTGAGTTTCTTGAGTAGACTAGAATGTCATCAATGAATACCACCACAAATTTATCCAAATATGGCTGAAAGATTCTATTCATTAGATCCATAAATGCGGCTGGGGCATTGGTCAGTCCAAAAGGCATTACCAGAAATTCATAATGTCCATATCTGGTTCTAAAGGCTGTTTTAGGGACATCCTCTGATTTGATTTTTAATTGGTGATATCCAGATCTTAAATCCATTTTGGAAAATACACTTGCACCTTGAAGTTGGTCAAAAGATCATCTATCCTCGGAAGTGGATATCTATTCTTGATGGTGACTTTATTCAACTCCCTATAATCTATGCACAGTCTCATACTTCCATCCTTCTTCTTTACAAATAATACAGGAGCACCCCAGGGTGATACACTTGGCCGAATAAATCCCAGGCCTAATAATTCTTCTAATTGTTCCTTTAATTCTTTCATTTCTGCTGGTGCCATCCTATAGGGAGCTTTTGATATAGGTCCTGTTCCAGGTAACAGATCAATAGAGAATTCTACTTCCCTGTCCGGAGGTAAGCCTGGCAATTCTTCAGGGAACACATCAGGATACTCTCTTACAACCGTTATGTCTTCTATTCTCACTTTCTCTTTCTCCTTGGCTAATACTGTTGCCAAAAATCCTTGACATCCATGTCGTAATAGTTTGGTGGCTTTTAAAGCTGAGATCACAGGAAGGCTGATTTTATTCCTTGTCCCTTCGAACACATATCCTGGGGTCCCTGGTATTTTGAAGATTATTTTCTTTTGATGGCAGTCTACATGTGCATGATGTGTTGATAACCAATCCATTCCTAAGATGATATCATATTCCATCTCTCCTAATTTGATCAAGTCTGCCTGTGTATTCATTTCTCCTATGATAATTTCACACCCCTTATAATATACATCAGTAATCAAAGTTGTGCCTACAGGCGTGGATACCGCCAGTTGAAAACTCAAGGGTTCGGGTATCTTATTAATTTTTGAGGCAAAAGATGAGGAAATAAACGAATGTGTGGCACCAGAATCAAATAATGCTCGAGCGATTACTCCAGATAAATAAATAGTACCTTCCACCATTGAGTTAGACGCCCGAGCTTCTTGTTGGGTTAAAGCATTCATCCTTCCTTGAACCCTGGGCTGTTGCACTGAAGCCTGCGTCATGGTTGGTCGAAATGTATTGCCAGACCGCCGAAAAGTTCCTGATGATCCATTTGTCGGAGCGATGCCTGCGGTCCGCCTGCCTGTTCCTCTAATAGCACTAGTAGGTCCTCGAAGTGTCGGACAATCCCTCCTCATGTGGCCCATTTGGCCGCAAGTAAAACACTGTTTGTTTACCTGGCAGCTTCCTGTGTGATTGCGGTTGCATATAGGACACCACGTTCCTCCCGCGAAATTTTGACGCGGATAAGATGCATGTGGCGAGCTTTGAAAAGATCCTGCATTCCGGGGCCACGAGTCTGCCATCATTCTTGGAGTTGATGCGGACGAAGATCCAGTTCCTCCTCCGAACCTGAAGTTGGTGGATCCACTTCTTGGTGTGCTGAGATATCGGAAGCGTTTGGCAGATGGAAACTCTCTGGTCCTTATATCCTGGTTTTCTTGCAGGTCCCTTTCAACTTCTAAAGCCTTCTCCACCGCCTGACTGTAAATCTGAAGTTGAAATGGAATTAGTTGGCTCCTGATTTCCGGCCTCAAACCTCGTACAAATCTTTTTGTCCGGTCTTCCTCTTCAGACACCAGCTTACCAGCATACCTTGATAGTTGGGTAAATTTGTTTTCATATTGATTCACCGTCAAAAGATTTTGCTTTAATTCTTGGAATTTCATTGCAAGCTTATCCCTCACTACTCCGGGTATATACTTCTCGTTGAACTTTTTGACCAAAAATTTCCAAGAAATTTCTTCTCCTAGGGATTTGGCTCCTGTTTTTACCATTTCCCACCAATGTTCCGCCTCGCCTTGGAACATAAAAGAAGTGAATGATACCCTTTGATCTTCAGTACATTCCATCACATCTAGTATTTTACAAATTTGACGCAGCCACTCTTCTGCTTGAATTGGGTCTGCTCCTCCCTTGTATGGCGGAGGGTTCAATTTTTGAAATTGCTCCAAGGCCCTGCGTGGATTGTTTACAGTGGTTAACTGCATCAACCAATCCGGCATCCGGTCTGGGGCTCTCCGATCAGTATTGAATTGATCCATAGAAATCTCCTGATGGGTCGGAGGATGGACGCTCCCAACTGTACTGTGGGTGGGGCGTTCTCCTCAGAATTTGTATTTGGCGGAGGAAAGTTTAGATCCATTACTACCTAGAAAATTTAACAAAATAAAATTCTTTGAGACACGAAAGTTTCATATACAAAATGCTACTACTATTATAACTTCAAAAAGATTTGTTTACAAGATTTTCATGCAATGCTTATATTCATACAAAAGGTATAAGCACATAAGCTAAGATATGTCCTTTTTGCACATTTGATTACAAAATACAAGACCCTTACAACAAGAATCCTAAACATGGAAGTCCAAAATATTTATCCTCCCAAAATGCTTTGTCCTAGCCCCCTTGTCCTCATGGAGTGGTATTAGAGTCTGAAAAGCTTCTGTCCATACTATCCCTGACTGAGGCTTCCCCTTTATTGACTTCTTCTTCTGGATCTTCTTCTGAATCCTCTTCCTCGGGGTCTTCTTCAGGGTCTTCTTCCTCGGGATCCTCTTCTTCTTCGGGATCCTCTTCTTCCTCAGGATCCTCTTCTGGATTTTCTTCCATTATACTATCATCCCCGCATCTCCAGTTTTCATTATCGTCATATAGATCCATGTCTTTAATCCAACTTGAATTCCACCAAATACCCCCATAAAACATCCTTCCATGGGACTCCACCTCAGCATCAGGTGCATCTTCCTGGTCCTCGATTCTTGTCACATTCCTTACAACCCTACAATTTGTCTATCCTTAGACTAAAACCTTGGCTCTGATACCAACTGTAACGGTCCCAGTTAAAAATTTCCATTTGATTACAATCATCTCAGATAATCCAAGCGTGGGACCCATCAAGATACAATACTTCCATCTTTGAAATTTCGGCAGCATCTCCCCTAAAATATGGACTATGCCAATATACACCACTACATATAATGTCCACAATGAACATAACATCTCCAACTAAACATTTCGGCACAATTTGCCTACTTATCAACAAAATTTAAATAAACTCTCCTTACAAAATCTTGCATTCACCCATCAAACACCAAAGGAATTACAACTTCCTTTCTCACAATACATTATAATTATCATAACATTGTCCAAGTCTTTCCATACATAATATCAAAGTTACTTACCAAGTCCATGTTCAAATAGCCACACACAGAGTTATACATACATTCCCAACTTGCGAAATTACTTTTCATACATCAAGTTCCCACATCTATATATATAATAAACAGTTACAAAAGTAAACAAAATATGATGTAGATTTTAATCACAAGCATTACATGAAAGTGGTCGATCGCTCCATATCCAAAGGATTATAGAACTTACATTGGCTTCTTACCCTTGTCCAAACCTGAAATTTACAACATGAATAGACATGAGCTTGAAAGCTCAGTGAGTAACCATTTAAAATATACTAATCTAATTCCATATACCAATTGGATTTAAGTTGATACATAAGTTTACTAAATTGGTTTCCACTGTGCTATTACATATCCCCATTTTAAGTTAGATGTCTCAACTACCATGAAAAATTTAATAAAGCATATTATTTTTTACACTTTAGCACATAATAGTCACCGTCTTCTCCCTCCTGCCGGTTCTCGCTCGGCCCCTTCCTCCTAGTAATATATATATATATTATATTCATACATATAATATGATTTTCACCGTCTTCCCCCTCCTACGGTTCGCGCTCGGCCCCTTCCTCCAAATAACATATAAATATACACAAATGCTAAAAATAAAGTTATCACTGTCTTCTCCCTCCTGCCGGTTCTCGCACGGCCCCTTCCTCCAATAATATATACATATATTACATAAAACAAATTTTCACCGTCTTCCCCTCCTGCCGGTTCTCACACGGCCCCTTCCTCCAAATATATAACAATATATAACACATTCAATTTAGCATATAATTTCACATACATACTTCATATACTACGAAACGTAGGCAAGCCATCCACTTGTAGGAGTTAACATTAATGTAAATATATAACCTCCTAATATATTCAACTTATTCTTTTAATAAGAAAGTATCACAACACCCAAAGATTTACATGTCGTGTACACACCTAATATTGACATAATTTCCCCTTATGATTTCATACTACAATACTTAGTCCGACATTGCGCATTTATAGTGACTAACTAAAATAACGGTATAACATATACATACACATAAACGTAGTGCCGATCACCATCATATGCAATCTAAACATTTCCCGTGTTATGTTAATTCATTCACATACCCATAGTCAAAACGAAATTTATCTCAAGTTCTTCAATATACTAATATGCAACTACTCTAGGTAGCGCACTTCTTATTAATCTTTAATTCATACATGCTATGGTCTCTCCTACTTTTCCTTTAATTCTACAACATGAAACCTTTTTTATTTTTTCATTATATCTAGCAACTTACATACAAATTTAATTCCATTTTTTTTTCTCCATCAAATCCTTAATGTATCCAACACTATGAACTTCAACTTTTAACTAGATAACACTTGTAGTCTACTCACCTTGTTTGATGAAAACCCACGCGAAGAACACCGCCTCTTTCACCCACTGAATCAAGCCCTAATTCAATAAATCCTAAAATTAAACCATGACACAAATTGAAATTTAATCTAGGGAAATTTACAGATTTTTACCTCAATTTAGTTGCTGTTTTCCCCAATTTTGTTCGGAGAAATTCTGAATCTAGTTCAATCTGCGGATTCTCCCGAAATCCAACTCGAAAACCCCCTCCTCCTCCTCCACAGTGCCGCCCGCACTTCCCAACGCCGCCCGCCGCCGCCGCGCGCCCTCCAGCGCCGCCGTGCGTGCTCGGGATCCGGGCTGCGCGCTCGCGGCCTTCTTGGCCGCGGCGCCTGCTCGCGCGGCGCCCGCTGCGGCGCCTGCTCGCGCGGTGCTGGCCGCGCGCTGGTGCCGCGTGGCCTTCCTGGTCGCCGCCTCCGGCGCTAGGTGGGGGTTGAAGAGGTGAGAGGGAGAGAGAGAGCTCTGGGTCAAGGAGAGAGAGAGTTGGATGTGGGGTTTCGTTCTCAGCCCGAAGAGAAGAGGAAGGAGAAGAATTTGGGGGAAAAATTTCTTTGTTTTGTAAAGTCATTATTTTCCTATTTAGATGTTTCCCTTGTTGCTAAGAAAGTGACACCTCTCCCTCAATTTCCAAGGTGCTCTAATTAACTCCCACCTCAAATTCTCTTTTGTTTATAGGTTGCCACCACATCATTAAGTTTTATAATTAATTTAAAAAAATAAAGTATTTAGGTATTGTATTCTTAAGTATTATACCCTTATTACATATGTACCAATACATAGCACTAAAAATGTGAAATTGAGGATACTTAAGTGTACATAAATACATACAATAATTCTAATATTTCTAAAATTTGGATTAAGCTTAACACATGATTGTCACACTGTTAAATAAATTCATTTAGGCAATAATCCGATTTAGTTAAGTCGGGTGTTACACCATATATACCTGAGTTCCAGCATGAAATAAGTACAAGAATACCTGCAGAAAGAGGTCAGCGATCATAACAGATATGAAAACAAGGATAAATAAAATAACAGATAAAGCACTAAAATACCTATGAATAGTCCTGATGCGGAAACTCCCATGTGACTCCAAGGCACTCTCTGAAGCTATGGTAACTCGGATCTCCAATTTGGGCATGCAAACCTAGGGTCGTCAGAAAGCGACCTAGTGAGTGGTAAAATGAAGGAACAGTAATACATACATAGTAATACAAGCATGATACTAATATATAATACATGATGTGGTACAAGTGATATTATATCATAAGCATATAGGAAGCAGTAGAAATATAATAATATGTCATCTTTAGGTACCATCACTACCTAGCCGGTTATCATCAGGTCATGACTCTAATCATATTTAGCTCATATAATAAATAATGTTATCTAACGGTGACATAATAGCAGTGAACATGATAGTGATGTAAAAAAAACATGCAGGTGGGTATATGCAATATGAACATGCTACTGTGTTGTGTCTAGACAACATATAAACATGCAAAACAGACTATATGTGATGCAAGGTGTACCTGTGCATGAGTAGTATTCCACCATAGGTATCGAGTATTGTAGCAAAGTCTACAGGTAACATGATAGCGATACAATAACATGAACATGAACAGTAACAAGTAAGCAATCACAGTGAACATGATAGCAAATAAAATAACAGGAACAGTAACATGTATTAGGTAAGTCATGTCAAAGTCATGTACAATAATAGCATACATGTCTGAGGCAAGTCATGTGATTGATACAATAGTAGCAATCAGTACCACCTGATATTTTAATCACTCTCTTCCAGTGTCCCATACCACTGGCAGTTCATACTGGAGCCCGCACTCCAGTCGAACCCATCCGGACATGGCCTACGGGTACCATTATCCAAACGAGAGAGTAACTAAATAACAAGTGTTCCCGACGTCCACTATTGTGTATACTGTTTTATTATGTTAATTGGAAACCAATGGTCGAGGAGTTCTTATCGGGTGGATGTATCCCGTGCATACCCGGGATCACGGCCTTAAACAAGCCCCTGGCTGCCAGGACCAGGGCCCTCCCTAAGAGGGGAGCATGAATCAAGTAACAAGAGCTCATGGAGCAATTGGTAGGCAGCCCTCCTACCGTCCCCTGCAGTGGGAAAACAATATGGATCCAGTACATCACCCGATAAGATCTAATCAACCATCAAGTCTCCCCCATACCCCAGTTATCATTATGATCTGATATGTTCAGTATCCAATGTAACAAGAACAAATAACAGTACATGGTACGGTTAACACGATAACTGGACCTGAGCTCTGTTGATAGCGTAGAACAATATAACGAGAATCAGGAACAATATAACATGAACAAGATATCATGAACAATATATCGAGAAACGGGAACAATAGATGTGGGATTCCCACATATCGCATATCTACAGCTCTCATGTCCAGTAACGGGAAATCTGTATCAATAACAGGAAACAATCATATAACATGAATAGGTAACATGGCACAATAATCGGTGTAACCAGCACAGTGAGTCGTATGACAAGAAGATAGAAAGAATACAAGCATGTATACTCGTGTGGTAAGCATATGTAACAATACTGTCTGTAACGTGTATCCGTGAAGTGGTGCATGTATATATATACATATCGGTGGGACATGACTATGACATAAGAGTGTGGCGGTCAAAGTATCGGTGCAACATGGACATGTCATAACAATGGTCAGTGTCTAATATCATGTATGGTGAACTACAGTATCTGTGTACCGATGATAACAATAATATGACATGCGGTACTTATCCTTGTACTAGTGGAACATAGTTGTGTAGCCATAATCCGTGTAATATGCATCAACGGTATCTAGCATGTATGTCTAGTGACCGTGTAGTGTTATAGCCTACCGTGGATCAATATATATGTGATGATAGTTATCTAACTGTTATACACTACATGAACAATAGTGTCCACTAATATGGTGAACTAATGGCTGAGTGTCAGTGGTCCATGAACATGACTTAATAGGCATCCAGTGTCACACTCTACGTCTATTAGGTATCAGGCATGTTCTAAGTACAGTGGTGACGACAGTGTTTAGTATTGTCTACTACAGCTTACTTTACCGGTATCATGTTTTATTTAAATAAATCAACCAAGTTCAATCAATATGATAAAAAGATAATTATAAAATAAAAACACTCACAAACTAGTCATAGGACTGTAGCTCTCTTCCTCACGATCGCAACGGATCCAGAATCGCCCGAATCGGAGTCCGAATGCTCCAGTTATCGCCCGAATACTGAAAGTAATAAACTGAGGTTAAATATGTAATAACTGAAATTATCCAGGGGCTATTTGTAATTTTATAGGGGCCTAAAAGTAATTTAGAAATTTACCAGGGGCTTAAATGTAATAGTACCTTTAATGGGTCGGGTTTGATGCAAATGGGCCGGGTTTGGGTTAAACCCAAACCCAAAACCCATTGGGTTTTCCTTCACAAAGAAGCCACAGCAGCAGCAGCCTTGCGGCTGCTGCTGCGCCCCAGACGCGGCCACCCCGCCGCCCGTCTCGCCGGCGCGACTGCGTCGCCGGCGTCTCCCCGGCGCCGCTCCGGCGCCGGATCTCCACGCGAGAGAAAAAAAGAGAGAGAGAGGAGTGGGTGGGCCGATGCCCCCCACCAGCTTCGTCGGCCTAGCCGCCGCTGGCGTCGCCGGCCTGGCCTGGCCGGCCTCCGGCACCCGCCGGCCGGCCTGCCGGCCTCCGGCGTGCCGCCGGCCTCCCCTGCTGGAGCGAGCCGCAAAGAGAGAGAGAGAGATATGGAGGGAGAGAGAGAGATGAAGAGAGAGAGAGGTTTTGGAGAGAGAGAGTTTGGGAGAGTGAGAGAGAAATAGAGGAGAGAGAGAGGAGGGGGATTTAAAAAGGGGAGAGAGGCGGTGGTCAAGGCGGTGGGAGAGAAGCTTCACGAAGAAGAAAGAAGGGAGAGAAAAGAAAAGAAAAAGGAAAATAAAATTTAATATTTACTTATTAAATATTGGCCCAAAATTCGACTAGCTCTGAACGGTGCCCAAAAATTACAGAAAATAGAGAATATTATCCTGAGATGTAATATAAAGACGGTTTGCAGAAACTCGATCCAGTTTGCAAATTAAAAATCCCGGAAGGTATCGCCGATACGGGCGACACCGATTTGGCCGGATTTTCGATAAATTCAGAAAAATCCCCAAAAATACCCAAACGTAGCTTATACGATTCTAAGACATACGGTGAAAGCTGATTCTCAAAATTCTACTCTATTTGTGAAATAAAAATCGGAAGGCTGGTTATCGGTATCGGTCGACACCGACTACGGCGATTTTCCAAAATAATTCAGAAAAATTCCAAAAAAAATCCTGAAAAATTTCAAATATTAGAAAATGATTTTTGAAACTGAAATCAGATCAATCGGACTACTACAGAGGTCAAATCAATTTTTGTACGTCGTATCGCGTACCGATACTGTGATACGTACATCGGAGATCAGGGGGTTACACTTCATGTTGATTTGGACTCCCATGATTAGACTGACAATATTTTGAGATGCCTGAGTTTGATCTTGTCTGAATTCTCGTCTTCGTGAGTGTAAACTGCTTGAAGCCTCCAAGGTAGATCTTTATGAGTATCTAGATACACAGTCTAAAACTCGTCTGAGCTTTGATTTTATTTGTCAGTATACTGTTGAACTGGTAGATTTGATGATTACTTTTGCTAGTGTATATACTGTTAAACTGATTGCTGAAGTAGAGACATACTCTGTTGGTGGAAAGAGAAGATGCGAGTATCGCTCTTTGTCTTCTTGAAGACGAGAGTCTCATCTGTTGAAGACGCAACACTTATCGGGCCTTAAAATGCGGGGATCACATTGGGTGCTTCTGAACGCGAGGCTCGCGTTAAGCTTGGTTGAAATGCGGTTCTCGTGAAATGCGGAGGTCGCCTTGGACGCTTATGGACGCGAGCTTCGTTTACTTGAAACGCGAAGGTCACGCTGGATTATTCTGGACTAGGATGTCGTCTAAAACGCGGGTCTCCTCAGTGCCATGCATCAGCTCAATTTGAGCTCGAGATATGCGCCGTATATCTTCGGCGTTGGGGGGTTCTGATCGAGCAAAAATGCATCAAGTGTTGGTGGAGCAACTGAGAATGTACTCAAGGGATCTGAGAAACTTGGAAAGTGGCAGTCCAGTCAGTGATGCTTAATAGGTGTTGGACAGCCTCCTTGTCACTCAAGAACGAGAATGAAAAGAGGTTGAGGAACAGTGTCACGCCCCGCTTCCCAAAATATGTGGAATCAGAGTCGCAACGAGAGTCGGCGATGTATATATGCGAGAAGAATACCCCACGTACACATGCTAAGTTTAAAGTAATCTAAACAAACTATATAATCACTATAAAGTATCAACATCACTGCAATTATGCATATAAATTTTTACACATGATCACATATAAATAAATGAATAAAACAAGCAATGAGTGTGATATATGGAATAAAGGAAACTAGAGAAACCACTGGATAAAAAGGAAGACAAGAATAGCAGAATAGGTAGAGAGAAACTCCAACCCTTCACAACATGTTCGGTCTCATCAAACACCTGATCAATAAAATAAAACATCTAATATCTGGACGTGTAAAACTAGGGTCATCAGAAAGCGACCCAATGAGTGTAAAATTAAGAGGAAACGTGCTCGTGCATATAAAGTGTGAGCATATGATGATAATATATGTCGGGATAAGACTGTAATAATATACAAAACATAAATAGACGGTAATGAGGGCAGTCAGTAACAGAAATGGATGTATAATCAGGTCATGTATACAATTGGGTGTCTGTCATGACATACATGTATCAAACAAACACAATTAGTCATAGTACATTATTATTTATTATGTCAGCAAACACCAGTTGCCACCTGTAATAGACGCATCCTATACTACGCCTACTACACGTGTTAATAATCGGGATTCTACGTTATTGAAACTGATCGGTTGGAGATAATATCCATACTTTAGGTAGGTCTCGTACATACCCGGGACCACGGCCCAGTTTGTCTGGCATTGAACCAGAACCGCCAGGTACTACAATAACAGTATGGATGTCAGTCATCCTTGAGAACCCTGCAGTAGAACTTCACCTCAGTTGTGCAACCTGTATCCTAGGTCCACCTAAAATGCAAACATTATCTCCTCAATCAATTTTCTCAATCTCAGTGTAAGTTGTTCATTTACATTATTATTAGTTTAGTTCATATTCATATTATCTAGATTGTTGGACGATACAATGATAGAACAATACAGTATATCAGTAAACAGTAATCATATATACTGTGAACAGTAATAAGAACAGTAAACAGTATCAGTAACCGTGTATACGATGAATATAGGACTGTATAAGGTGTTACGGTAATTGTTAGTAACTTTCAGTAACATGAAGTACTACAATAACAAGTCATATACCATCTAATCGATGTACAATCTCATATAGAACTAATCAAGATTTCATCTACTCGTACTGTATATAACAATAACTAATTCATCGACTTATAGTCTCAATAGTCATGTGAACATCAAGTATTAATCATGTCAAGATATCTGATACAGTAAACCACCATTCCAATAAACAATTAATCAGTTTCTCTCATCTATCAATCTACTATGATCCTCTATATCTGTTGATCTGTATCAATCTCAATTTAATGGAATAAACACTCAACTACCTCTAACCAATCCTCACTATTCATCTGATACAATGTCATCAAGTCACTCTCACTTCCATCAATCTCAATCACAGATCCAAAAAGCATAACAAATCTACTGCATATCTGTAAATTCACTAGATTAGGTAAATCTAATCTATACATATTCATCAACTAAAGTCAACTCCACTCAATCAAGTCAACGGATAATTTCAAGTTCAAGATTTCGTTCTTTTAATAAAGAATCTCCTATTTAATCAGTCACTAATATTTAATTGAATTCTGATCTGATTCATTACCAATAAGGTAAGATCAAGTCTACTACTAGCTCACCTAAGTACCCTCACAACTAATCAAATCCAAAATCTAAATTCAGTCGCAGTTAGTTACACCACAGAATAATTCCAAATCCGAAATGATAATATATTCACATGAAATGATAGAATACTAACATCTCAGCATCAAAGTACAGAGTTTGTATACATTTACATCAGGGATATATTCAATTCGTCATCATAAACATACTATACTCTTCCATATAAAATGGTCTGTGGTTATCGCTACTTTAAGGTATATCAAAAACCATCATTTAAACTATTTTGATTCAAATCCCAATTTCAAGTCATAATCTACTCCAACATGACCAATAACCAATTCCAGTATTAGCAAGCTCAATAAATCCAATA